>KL265401.1:89324-102916 GCA_000699545.1 Podiceps cristatus
TCTTGGCCAAAGAAAGCTTCAGATACTGAACCTGTAGAGTCAAGAAGAGGGAAGGGGTATGATACACAAAAAGGGTGAACTTAGGTGAAGGTAACAGACATTGGGAGCACTGTAATTACCTGCAAGGTTCACTGTGGATAATTTCAATGTGGTCTAAGGAGGAGGTAATCAAGTATTTGACTGAAGCTGAAAGAGGAAAAAATTTCAGTTCACAGCCACTTAGCACATGTTAGAAAACTTCTAACTTTTGAAACATCTCTAAAGGGCTGAAGTTACCTTTTGGGCAAACTCTGCAACTGCTTGAGCTGGCTGGTGGCCCTCCATAAATCTCTAGTTCATTCTCAGTGTAGTGGCGGGAGTGTGGGAAGGAGGGAAGATAAAGCCTTAATCCTGGTTTTAACTCTGGATGTTCCCAGTAGAGGCAAAATTTTTGCTCCCCCCAGTTTCCTTCCGTTTCTGTTTTATTAATTGAATCTCGTAGTTAGGCTATAGTTCTGCCTCCTTCCTCTGCATGTTGCTCGAGCAAGAAATGCTAATGGGGCTTTTCAACCTTCTGATGATAAACTGTGTGTTCTTGCGAGAAAAAACTGTTAAATACTTCTCTTTAAACTAGACCTATTCCTTTTTTTTTCAGTATGGTAGATATAGTATATTTGTGGGATCTGGAATTGAAAGAATAAATGTTACCTCATTTGAACTGTACAGCACAGATCTTAAAAAACAGTTTTACCACATTTACAAAAACGTAATAAAATACTGTTGCAAGCATCTTTGAAAGATGAGTTTTAATTGTCCCTGTTTTTCTGTGTCCAATAACAAAATTTCATCCAAAAGCATAACTGTACTTTCAGACTAAGCTTATAAGTTGTAATTCATCAAATGCCTAATTATTTCCCATTTATATTCCATTTTTTAATTTTCAATCAGACCACACTGCTTGATTTAGATGCACTAGCAAGACACCTTGCTGACTGCATTCGGAGGTAAGGTTTGTAAACAGTGATTTCACTTGTAAGTTGCATTATACTTAGTGCAACAGAGTTGTAACATTTGTTTTGTATATATGTGTATATATAGCAGAGAAATCCTTGACCATCAAGATGGTAATATAGAAGATGATGGCCTTACAGGACTACTTCGTCTTGCAACAAGTGTGATTAAGCACAAACCCCCCTTTAAATTTTCTCGTGAAGGCCAGGTAAGAAAAAGGCACTAAAAGACCGGAAAGAGACCAAAATAATGTTGTTTCTTCTTACTGTACTTTCTTCATTTCACCTTTTTTATGCTATTTTGATTGCAGGGCTCACTATGTGAGAGAATATCATATTTGTAGCCTTAGGGTGATGTATAAAACCAGACATATCATTACATTATTAAAAAGTAGCACATACAGTTCCTTCCCTTTCTAACTATATTTAATTTCAGGATAGAGTTCTTGCATCCTAGAACTTTTATTTATTATCTTTAAATACTTTTAGTATCGATCAGCATTAACCGGTTTAAAAATCATTTAACAGCAGCTGCTTTTTGACCATATCCTAGGACAGTTACAATCCAAAAGTAGCTTTTAAGCTCTACATTTACACAGTGGCAGACACCTGTTACAAGAATATCACATTCCACCTGTGCTTGTAAGATGGGATGGTGGCAAGGCAGGGGAAGCTGCTAAAAAATTTCTACTTCAGGGCCACATTGTCTTTAAAAAAAAAAAAAAAAAAAAAAAAAAAGGGGGGAAAAAGGTTGTAGAACTTTAAAAAAAAAAAAAAAAAAAAAAAAAAAAGTGGTGTAAAAGCTGTCTGACACTGATGGTTTTGTCTGGTGTAAAAGCTGAGTTAAATTGATGTGTTTTCTGTAGACTGTACTGAGCTTCTGATTGGACCTTTAGTGAGGTTTTACCAAGAAAATAGACCCCCGTATCCAATTATGTTGTGTATATCCTGTCTGTTACTCTGTCTGTTACCATAGAATGGCCCTGAAGGTAATTCTACTGTCCAAAAGTTTTAATAGTGTCCACATTGTGCACAGCCTAACATAAAGTTACATTGCTGACAGCATTTTAAAAGACCACTACTATGTAATTCTCCTGGAATAAATTTATTTCAAGTATGGAGAGCTTGCAGGTTAAATTAGAGCAAGAATTTGAAAGAGTGCAGTGTGGAGGATGATGTAGAAATTAAAATAGAAAAGGTAAGCAAAGATCAGATTTATATAGGTTGGATATATGAAATATATAAGACCACAAAATAGAAGCTTAAGTAGAGAGGAGTGATACTATACAGAATCCTAAAGTACATTGCATGTATATATTATAGCACAGGGAGGCCAGAAATTGGATTTGAAAAATGGATGAATGTGAACAGAGCACAGACTTCTCAAAAGGAGTTTGACTTTGCTGAGAGTGATTTAGTACATTTTCTGAGACTAAGTCATGATCTACTGTTAATTTTTTTTTACTTCTGTGTACAATTAAGAACACTTATTAACTGCACACTATAAAGTGCATTAGTGAAGAGTTTTGTGTTGTGTTCAATGTAATTGAAGCGGATTGTGAAACCACATGCTTCCCTCTGAGCAAAGCCTGGTGCAAAAGTATCCAGGAAAATACATTGCCAAATACTGAAGATAGTTTAGACTTGCCCAGAAGATTCTGATGCTGCACAGTGCCTTTTCTTCCCTATGAATTCCTTCTTTTGCAAAGTAAACAAAATTCTTGTTTGGCAAATATTGTCAAACCTTAAAGATCACATTTTGTGACAACAATGGATAATCGATCTACCTTCTTTGATGTCTTTTATAGATAATCACTGCCTACCTTATTCTATAGTAAGTGGACAAAAATACATTTTTAACATATACTAGTTAGCACACCTTCACTAGAAAGGTGTATCTTAAGGCCACTTTGATGGTAAAGAGCTCTATTTTAAACAAGATTGGGATTTTGCATTTAACCTCTGAGCAAAATCATCTCAAGAGTTCTTTGTCTTCCCTTTGTCTTCCATGCTCCAACTTGTCCAACATGTCGGAATTCAATCAGCACAAATACAAAATTGAGAGTGTTAATCAGAAAAAGATAGATCCAGATCTCTGAAGTTACTGTTTTTCTAGTCTGGGACACTTTAAGGTGGCTGGTGGGTTAAAGCACCTGTTTGAAAAAGCTGCAGCACAGCACTAGGCTGCAGCTGAAAGCAGAGTCTGAAACTCCACTTAGTAGCTGCAGCTGGTCTGCTGACGAGCTGTAACCACCTGACAAGTATGCTTAGAGTGAAAAGGAATCGGGCTGCTGCCCTACAAGTGCTCCCGGTACAGACTACCAAGAAAGCAGGTATCTATTTATTTCTAATTTTATACATTTTGTTTCTCCAAAGGGCAGAGAAATCTTTAAGAACTTTGGTTAACTGTGTGGGCCAGGAGAAGACCTCTCCATATTATTCAGCTATAAACATAAGATTCTGGTTATAAGATTTTTTTATTAAGACTATAGGAATTTCCCTGCACACTGGAAAATGGCTTTTTAATGGTGATTTTGCTGTGTACTCTGCAGAAGGCCACTTTTGGGAAATATTTAGAACTTAGGTTTTACAGCAGAGCCTGCCTTTTAATGTTAAAATATAAAACTGAATATATGTGAATGGAGCAATCCAGGCAGAACATTTTTTGATTACAGTCTAGAAATTGTAGAATGAAGTATAATAGCTGGATTGGTAGCCTGTGCTCTACAAATGGGGGAAGAATTCTGTCCCTAAAATAAATTCAAGAAAAGTATCTTTGGGGGGGGGAAAAAGGCAATCAAAGTTCTGCAGAGGTAGAGAATTTATTGTCTGATTATGTAGACAACTAAAATGATACACTAGTAATATGATTTAGTGATCAAATAGAGTTTGTTAACATTGCAGGCATTTTACAGAGGCAGCAAAGCTCTGGATCATGTCATCAGCCCTAGACATGAAGTATACACGTGAATTCCTGGTTTTCTAAGGAAATTTCTTGAAATACTGCTTTATAAATTCTGCTCAATTTCTTTTTTCGTGGTGTCTCATTATACCACTGAAATGCCTAATTAGTAATGGTCACTTTGTAGCTGCAAGGTGGAGGAAAGCCTTTTCACTGTTCTGCCCTTCTCTGAAGGTGCTGTAGTTGTGGAAGACTACAACCACCTGTTCTTACAGACCTATACAGATCTTTCTTTGTTGTCCTTTTAACGTTTTCTTTTAATTTTATTGAATTAAATTGACTATATGGGAGGAAGGTACTGAAGTGTAGACAGATCCAGCTCAGTTTTTTAGTTTATTAATCTGGGACGCTAAAGGTAAATAACAGCGTGTAATATGTATTTTATCCAAAGGCAAGCTGACTTGGTACAGCTACACTTTGTGCCTTTTATAGTTCAGTTAATATTCCAGGCAAGAAACAATACAAAAATACACTTAGAGTACACATGGTATGTAATTTAGTGCATGTTTTATGGTTAATTAGTGATTCATAAAACTCAAACTAATATAGTGATTAAGGCTATGTGCTATCTTTCACTAGGAGAAACTAGTCTTGAAGTTACTAAAAATGCATGTGTGTGGTTTGTCACATTATCAGTCATGAATCAAGCATAATTTGTCATTCTTTTTCAGTGGACACGTTTCTCTTTAGGCTATATATACAGTGCATTTTGTGTACTATAAAAAATGTTGAACTTTGTCATTCACAACTTTTATATAAGTTAGAAAGTTCTGTAAATGACAGAGGTACAGAAGGTCTATAAAAGTTTCTAGAAGATTGATAACACATGACTGTCGTCTTTTAAGAATGTGTTCAAACAGCTAAACCTGCTGATTGAACTGTTTTACAGGAGTTTCTGAGAGACATCTTCAATCTTTTGTTCCTGCTGCCAAGTTTGAAAGATAGACAACAGCCAAAATGCAAGTCCCATTCTTCAAGGGCCGCTGCTTATGACTTGTTGGTAGAAATGGTAAAGGGGTCTGTGGAAAACTACAGGCTGCTCCACAACTGGGTTATGGCGCAACATATGCAGTGTAAGAACCTTTATTCATATGTAGCTTTTGATTATTTTGTGGAAAACCAGTCCATTTGCATTTTCTGTTTGTTTTGGTTTGAATTTTTGGGTTTGTAATGTTCAGTAAAGAAAACAGGAGTGTACTTGTAATATGGACTCCCATTCTGAAGGCTGTGTGTTTGTGAGGGTGACGGCTAGCCACTGTTGTGAACAGGACTGCAGTCCTGGAGTTTCCATTTCCTCCTGAAATATATCAGGAGTGTCTGCATTTAACGACTTGCTACAAATAACACTCTGTTAAGAATGCATAGGTAGAAACAGGGAAATGCAAAGGTGAGGCAGAATCTTTTTAGACTTAAACTGAATAGTCCCACTTTCCAAAAGTTTTAACCAAGTTAAGACATTGTTGCCACTAACACCAGTCTTAAAATTCCACTTTGTAACTCTTTGCTTATCCATCATCGCTTATTGTAGTGTTATGGAGCAGATGTGGGCATCTTATGCTCATATACCAGATGAGTGGATTTAATCCCATGTATAATTTTCAGATCACCTGTTCTTAAATAAGGGTTATTCAAAGTATGTGGTCCTGTTAAATGACACAGACACGTAGATAACATTGTTAGAGTGATTTTACATGTTTTGTTGACTTGTGCGGGGTTTTAATTTCTGTTTTCCTTTTCGAACATGAAGAAATGTGGTATGTTTATATGTAAACTGAAGTATATAAACCACACTGAGGTACTGTAGATGTATTGGCGATTAACAGTGCTATCATGTTTTCAGTGTCTCTGATATCTTTGTAGTTGACTTCAGTCTGTGCCCTGATGTCTGCATACAGTGCTAATACAATTTTGTTATGCCTCTTGGCTTTCATGCTTCCTGTGTTTTGGAAATGCAATTCCTATGTATAATATGCAAATTACCAAATTTTGAAGTTAGTTAATATTTTATCTTTGATTTGCAAATTCTCATTATGCATTTTTAGCTTGATAGATTTCCTTTCACGTACCCAGTTTAAATTCCTGTAACCTGAGGATCTGTAATTTATTATAATCAATGGAATTGATTTAGTACCTTACAATTCAGGAAGCAAAAGAGAAATCTGATTGTAATAATGTTTTGTGTTCTGTGCTCATATGCCTGGAGTCTTCTAAAAAGCCTCCAAAGTCTCCTGTGTTCAAGGAAAATCTTATGGAGAATGTATTTTATGAAAATATCAGACATTTTTGTTTTCTGTGAGTACATCTGTTGCTGCTGAAGTTGTCAGTGTCTGTCCAGGTGCAGTCATTCATTTTTTTACAGTTAGTGTTTTTCTCAGTCCAAATCCTAGTAGTTCCTGGGTGCTGAAGGTTTCCATAACATTTACCACACTTGTTACTTTCTTCCAAAGACTCTTCTCTAGATTGATTGTTCCTTCCTGAGTTTTCCAGAGCCATCTGGTCTGTGCTCCTGCTCCATACTCAGTATATCTCAGTTTCATGAATGTTAATTTTATCACAACTGGCAGAGTGCCGTTGTCTCATTTCTGATGTGGAACTGACACAGGACTTCTGATACCTCATTTGTTTAAAGTCTTGTTATCCCATTGATGTGACCCGAAGATTCTTAAAACTGCATTTTTCCACTTTGCTTATCTCTGTAATCTTATTAGTCTTTAAAAATCTTAGTCTTAGGCCTGTCTTTCTATTCCTTTTAGGAGAAACATTAAGGAAAATATTATTTCCATCCCATCTTTGGTTTTAATGTTTTAGTTTTGTGGTTCATTGGAGAAATTTTCAATCCTGCCGCTTGTACAGTAGTTGTCCTCTAGTCTCACCAGTTGCTGTCTCTGCTGTGCTATCTTTTTTTTTCTCACACTCCCAACAGATCAAAGCCAGGATGCTCTTAAGAGATGGCTTTAATGCAGCAAAAGAAAGAAAAAATTTCAAAAAAGACAAAAAAAACCCAAACACCCCACAACAAACAAAAAAAAGAGTTCTAATTAAAAATGATGTTATTAAGACTCTATTCTGGCAGTCATTAAAATGTACAACTGTATACTGTTCTTCAGACTGATACTAGTATGAATAATGTAAAGCAGTTGTAGTAAAGTTTGAAGTGCAGCAGCATCTTTCTTTAAAGTTTCCACTAACGTAGCTCCCGTCACTGGTGGATGGAAAAAGAGACTGACTTGCATGGTTTTTTCTGCTTCACAGATACAGTGGTTTGACTGAAGACCTAGGGGTGCCTTCATGCATTTTCAGCAAGTGCTGAACTGCTGAGTAGCTGATGTCAGCTGACTTTTCTCCTCCCTTTTCTCAACAGAGAGAGCTAACAATTAATGCAGACTCTGATCTTACTGAAGAGGGGATTTAGACACCCTCTGTTGTTCATAGAATTTCTTTCAGTGGAGTTTTGCTTTCTTTAAAGACCAAGACTAATAGAAACATTCGTTCAAAGGAGGGCAACAAGACCAGCTGCTTTGCTTTCTGGGAAGAAGATAGTGTCTGATGTTATGTTTGGAGAGGAAGCATGATCAGAAGGTGGAATATAGAGAAATGCACAGTCGTTTAAGAGGAAGAAATTCAGTTTTATTCTGCTTAAAATAGAATGTGAATAGTGCAAGTTTGGTTACAAATTTCCCTCTCTCATCCTGAGAAAAGGCTGATTTCCATAAAGTCAGTGAGGAATAAAGAAGATAGACATAAATGAGGCTCAAGTTTACTTTTCCAGTTAAGATCCATATGGAAGAAGGAAAGCTTTTATTATGAAGATAAAGACAGTCACTTAAAAACCGCAGGGTGGAGAAAACAGGATCTTCCTGAGAAATGCCGTGTCAAGCTTCTGAAAGCCCTTTGTCAGATTGAAGTAGGAGGAAGGTACTCCCGACTGTTCTCATGAAGTATGAAGAAGTCATCTGATTTCTTTGTAATTACAACTTGATGAGCTATAAGCAGAGTGATAGATGCTGAGTCCTTACAGCAGAAAGAGTAAATTAAGATGTTGCAATTTAAGGATTTCAGTTAAGGGAGGGGATTTCACTTTCTTTTTGCCATGCTAATTGCTTGCTTTAGGAGGTTAAATGTGCAGGAGAGCTTTGTTTCAACTGGCCGATCAGCCCAATGTAACCAGGTAACATGAGGTCACGATACTGAGATTTGTTGAAACAGGAGAATTAAGTGTCTTTCCTTCCCTACTTGAAGCTGCAGGACTAATAGTTGTTTTGATGCCAATGCCAAAATGAAGATTACAACAATTATTTGTTGTGCAACAGAACATCTTGTGGGTCTGGTTGCTGAAGATGTGAGGATCTGTTCAGAGAATGCCAAATATTTTCCTGAATTTATAGCTGGTAGTATGAATTGAGAAGTATCCTTAATGTGCCTTTAATCTTTGACAAAATAATTAAGGATTTAAAATTTAAATCTTGAACCCACATAGCTTTTGTGGATTGTAAAATAAATCCAGACTACTTTTTTTGCCTTTTTTCCTGTATATCTGAACATATACTTCAGTAGAGGTGCTGAATTATTTGTAGGACACACTATCTTTTTGGAGAATGATATCCTTGGGGATGAATAGCAAAGCTAGATGCATTGCAAGTTTTTGTGTCAAACTTCTTGCGTACTGCGGAAGATAGGCCACAGTGAATTTCTTTGGACACTTGATTAGTTCCTCTATAACTTAGTGCTTGTGTCATCTGGTTGCCTCTGCAGCTCAGATGATTAATTCCCATTCCATTCTCCTGCGTGGGATGCTAGAAGGAGAAGCCTGTCAGTGTCTAGGAGCAGTACTAATCACTTACAAATGGTTTGTCTAGTCTGGTTACCCTCTTCTTGACTGGCAGATGAGGCGAACATTCCCATTCTTCCAATTTCTTGGCAGCCATTTCAGAACAAGGCTTATTAAGAAAAGTCTGTCAGACTTGCCTGGCTTGTCTAGTGCCATGCTGTGTAAGAAACAGATTGTAACATCTGCTATGAAATATAGAGGAATAGAAAACTTACAGGAAGAGAAAATGCCGTTCCAAGCTGATTCTCTAGGCAATTCACTTCTTCCTCACCCCTATTTTTCTTGTAGATTGCAGATTCCTTTGGTATATATAGCTTTGATGTGCAATAAAAGCCATTCTCTCTCCTCCTGTAAAAACTGTTCCCAAGTTTATTCAAGCTTGTGTGTAGCCAAGCACTTTATTTCACTGCACTTTTGTGTCTTATCTCTGATAAGCATCTATCCATCTTTTGTACTGGTCAAAAAGATCTTTTGCTAGCCTGGCATCCATTATAGTAGATGTCATTCTGAATCCGGCTTCTCTGCTGACAAGAAAGGTCTCGCTTGGTGCATCTGATACCGAATCTGGGGTTTGCTGTGTGAAGGGAAGGCTCCCTGACTTGAGTCTCTGGGTGCAGAGACTGCTTTGATTTCATTCAGTGCGACAGAGGCATGCATGGGGACGGGTAGTAGAAATTAGGAGTAATTTTTGTGCTGGAGGAATGACTGGTGTACGTTTGGGAGCTTGTAAGTGTTGTATGTTATCAGTTATAAGTATGTTCTCAGTGGTTTAGGCAGTGCAAGTGTTGTAAGAGAGCTGTGGTTGGCTCGTATTATTAAAAACCCCCAAACTTTCTCCTGTATAAAAAAATGCATAGCAGGCAGTGTTTAGAATTTAGGGATGCTCTTGATGATGAAAACATTATGTGGTTTTACCAACCTTTAGTTTAAGGTGTAGAGGATGGGAGACGATTACTATGTGTAAAGTACCACTAGAACAAATGTAAGAGGTGATGCTTGCCATGATTAATGCTTTGGAGTGCACAGCAAATCACTTGCGCCCCAAATTAGTGTGGCATCTAGAAAGGCTCACTGCTGTCTCAGGTGATTTTCCAAATGCACTTATAGCGCATTTTCTTTAAGAGCAGGTACAGTGTGGCTCATGTCTGTCAGTGTAGAATACATAAACAGTTTGCATTTTATTAATATAAGCATAACACTTGTATTGATGTCGTCTTGAATTGTGCTTTGATTTTCTCTGCACGTGTGACTCATATTTTTTGCAGCTTCCCATGCACCTTACAAGTGGGATTATTGGCCGCATGATGATGTTCGTGCTGAATGTAGATTTGTGGGTCTGACTAATCTTGGAGCAACATGTTACTTGGCATCCACTATTCAGCAACTGTACATGATACCAGAGGCCAGACAAGCGATCTTTACTGCAAAGGTATGCTTTGGGCTCTTAACGGTCCTTGTGTGGGTTTTCCTAGATGTTTAAATTTAGAATCAGTGCAAATGCTGATAAAGTATAGACTTACTTCTAAGACTTATCGCTTGATAAATAGTATCTTTATCAAGCGATAAAGTGAAGACTTTTTTTTTAATGTATTTGTAACATAGCAGGTTCTTAAGGTGGCATTGCAAAAAAATGTGTTCTCAAACTCCATTTTCTGTTGCTATTGACTAGATTTATTCAAGTTCAGTTTTACATAAATTGTCTGTTGTTTCTCAACTCCTAAATTGTCATTTTGTTAGAACAAATGTTATTCTTCTTGAATGTTTATAATGAAGTCCCAGAGCGTGTATGTTATGCTACTAGAAGTACAGGAAGTCTTGTAAATTATTATACATTGGTTAACTTCCAGCAATATATTATTACTTCTAGCTGTTTATTTTAAAAGAGAAAGCTTTGTTTTGGTCTCCGACATCAACAGAGCATACATAATATGCGAAACACCCTAATTGGCAGTGTCATCATTTTTAATCATTGTTATTGGTAGTTGGCACTTAATTTCATCTAGAATTAGCCATTTATAAATAAGAATAAAAAATAACATAAAAGAGGGAAGCTGCTGGTCTGCACGTGAAATGCATTGTATAGAGAGTTGATCAGAACTCCCACAGCATCTATGAATTGAAAAAAAATTACTCCAAAATTACTACAATCTTTTGTAATACCTTCCCAAAAGCGCCTAGCTGCAGTAAATGTTTAGAAAATAGAGTTACTTTTTGACTTAAGTTTGATGTTGACATGCCAAAAAATAAGTAGGTAGTGCTTCATATTTAAGTGTAAAGTAGCGTACTGTGTGTTCTTTTACACAATCATTTTTCTTAATTGTCCATCATAAAGCGATTGGGTTTTTTGTTATTATTTAAAAAGATGATTGTTTCATCTTTTCAAGGGCTGGTTTTGGAAAGTTATAAGCAAAAAGATAAAGTCTTTTTTTATGAATTTCTTTTAGTATTCAGAAGATATGAAACACAAGACCACTCTACTAGAACTCCAGAAAATGTTTACATACTTAATGGTAGGTGCAAAAGAGGATATTTTATAAAGTATCCTATTTTCCTAAAAAAAAAAAAAAATAAAAAAAAAAATAGTTACCATTCTATATGTAAATTCTCGGCAGCTTAAGTCCATTGTGCCTATGTTTTGTAAATGAGTGTCTAACTGAAATAGTTTTTACCCACTTTAAAGCTGTTATTCACCAAATAATTTAAGCAATATTGGCATGATAGTTTTCACAAAGAGGCGGTATAAATCCTAATCTAAGATAGGGTTTAATATTGGGCACCAACTATAATGAGCAAGCATAAGCTCTCAAACGTCAGTGCTTGCCTACTGTCTTCTTAAAAAAAATGTTTGTGAAGTGAACGTATGGGAACGTCAGGCTCAGGTGCCACAGTCTGATCGTCGTTCGTTTATTTAAATGTTTTACTCACAGCGCATTAATGCTCAGGTGAACACAAGATGTTTACCATAGATATGGGACTTGAGTTACAAGCGAGTTACAAGTATGAAAACCCAGTCTGCTCTTTAGTGACGGTCGTGGTGTAGCTGGGTATGAGGGCTGTGCCCAGTACGGGCACCCTGTGCATACGTTGCTAAATCGCTGAGTGGTCCAGGGGCTCCCTGGCCAGGCATCCCCATGGATGCAATGATGGAGCGGCTTGAGACAGCGCATCAGTTTGAAACTGGGTAACTGGCTGTGCCTTCCCAATGGGTTGTTTCACTGATTGTTACAGGAGCCCTCCAGGTAGGAATCTGGGACAATTCTACTGTTGCCTTTGCTGTGTCTAGTCCTGTTTCCAAATCAACTTTTGTAAATGGTCGATAAGAGCAGAACAGTTCTGAGCTTGATTCTTCATTTAATCGTGAAACAGTTTGTTTGCCCTGGTTTCCCTCATAATAAAATAAAATATATTATTTTTCTTCTTTGCATTTTCCTTACACCAGTATTTTAAAGGTTAATCTGTTGAAATAAAGCATTAAAAAGCAACTAAAAATTTGAAATTCCAGAACCAAACAAAATTGAGGCAGTTCACAGGTGTGTTCACTGTTAAAATAGTGAAACATTTCTGAAATCATGAAAAAAGAAAACTGAGGAGAGCTGAGTGTTTTTGTTCTTGGCACTGGCTTTTGTGAAAGAAATTCATAACCACTTTGAAGACAAATAGAGGAAAGGAATTTAGGCATGTAGTGCCTGCCGTGAATCGCAGAAAAGCATCTAGGTACTTACGTAAGCATAAAATAATATAGGAACATAAAATCATTAGAAGATTTTTCCATGGTCATCTTCAAGTCTTGAAGAAAGACTTCATTCCAAAAAAGGTAATATTTACAGGAAGCACTGTCTTGTCACACATCCTCAAAAGAAAACAGTGTATATATCGAAGTTTACAAGACTAAAGTTCCTTCTGCTGTAAATAAGTTCTGCAATCCCAGTGTGCAAGGCAGCGGAATGGGGGGTGTATTCTAAAGAACTGCTTCACGCTGCAAATTCTTTTCTCTGACCGAACACATGCAGTTCAGACCTAGGTGATACAATTTTATACCATAGAGAGGTGTGAATAAGAATTAAACAGTTGACAAGGTTTAAGTCTGACAAGGTTTAAGTCAGTAATGGCCAGAAATACATAAATACAGGCTGATGTCTTGTATTACATTTTGTATCTGAGCAGATATGCAGAAACTGGATGTGTCACATCTTCAGCCAATTTATTTTACTTTAATGATTCATTTTATTAATGATTTATCAAATATTATTTGGCAATATTTTATGACTTATATTAAAATAATGAATACCATAATAATGATAATTGGTTAGTTGAAAACTGCTTTACATTTCATCAGAAGCATTTAAGCACTTAAACAACTTTGTTGCCTAATAGGCATATGGAGCTATTGCATGTAAAAGTATGTCCTTTTTTAAATAGACATTTGTATATGCATGTTCGGTGTATCTGTGTAACTTCAAAATACACAGATTTGTGTTGATCTGTTTTGCTTGGATTTTTTTGCCTGAAGGAAAGTGAATGTAAGGCATACAATCCAAGGCCTTTCTGTAAAACCTATACCATGGATAAGCAGCCACTGAACACCGGAGAGCAGAAAGATATGACTGAGTTCTTCACTGACCTCATAACAAAAATAGAAGAAATGTCTCCAGAACTGGTGAGTTACTAAGAGGGAGCGAAAGGGACCTTGAAAACTTACAGGTTTGCTCAAATTTCCTTGACAGAATGTATTAATTCATTCACAGAAAAACACAGTGAAAAGTTTGTTTGGAGGTGTCATCACAAACAATGTTGTTTCTTTGGTAAGTTTTCT
>KL265401.1:108011-138810 GCA_000699545.1 Podiceps cristatus
ATGGATCTACAGGCTTCAATAGTTTTGCTTGTTCCTTTTATTGTCAGAAGGTGAAGTTTCTTAAGGGGATGTTTGTTTGCGTTCAGCAGTGCAAGGTTTTTTAATACGGCTTCAGCTTTGTCTTTTGTGTCAGGCCATTGCCCTTTGACATCAGTCTGAATATTTTTACACAGTGTTAATACAAATAACTGTTGAACGATACTCAACTACAGGCTTCAATAGTTTTGCTTGTTCCTTTTATTGTCAGAAGGTGAAGTTTCTTAAGGGGATGTTTGTTTGCGTTCAGCAGTGCAAGGTTTTTTAATACGGCTTCAGCTTTGTCTTTTGTGTCAGGCCATTGCCCTTTGACATCAGTCTGAATATTTTTACACAGTGTTAATACAAATAACTGTTGAACGATACTCAAATGTTCTCAGGTTATGCTTGAATTGATCATCTTTTATAACTATATATCCTACGTAAAACACTATTAATAATGCAGTATTTTAGTATAGCAGTCCTGTGAATAAGAAAAATCTTGTCTGATAAAGAGAATATGCAGAAATAAAACAAAAAATTATTTTGTTTGGCAAATGGGTTAAATTCCTTTAGGTACCTGAAAGGAAGAGGTGAAAATGAGATGGATGAGATGGGAAATTGCATGAGATATAGGTCGCAATCTTGCATAGCAACTTTTCAAAATCAGAATAGGCCATTATAGAAGAAAAGAAAGACGACCTCTTTGAGCAAAAACTAAATTGTCAGCAGCCTTTCTGCAAACGTTGTAAAATAGTTTGCGCATTTACCTCAAAGTGTCAATAACCAATTAAAAAAGCTTCTAATGAATGGTTGTACTTTCTTCTTGACAGACAAAAACTTACGATTCCGTTACTGATAAATTTATGGACTTCTCCTTTGAAAAGGTATTTCTCTTCCAAACACTTGTTTTTGTATGATTATATTTCTACTTTCATGATTTATCTCTCAAAGCAAAAATTATACAGATGTTTTTTTCTTAAAGACACACAGTGCTTACATGCTGTTTTATAAACGGATGGAACCGGAGGAGGAAAATGGCAAAGACTACAAATTTGATGTTTCATCAGAATTGCTGGAGGTACAAGTTGATTTGTTTTAACACCAATTTTAAAATACTATAGGAGATCCTAAAAAAAAAAAAAAAAAAAAAAAAAGCAGGAATCAGAATAAACTTAGCAAAGCAAATAAAATTGGAATCAGTAAGACGACAATCCTTTCATTTAGCTGTCTTCCTTAGAAGAATGTTGTTTCCCACGAAGTAGATTAAGATTTCCATTGTATGTAGATTTTAGATGTTTTCTCATTCTGTCGTGTATTTTTTAATTCAGATATCTGAATCATTCTGTTTCCTATTTTTAAAAAAGGGTAGAGCTCTGTTTGTTTGGGTTTTGTGAGTCCTTATCAACATTTTCTGAACAGTTGCAATATTACAGGAAGCATTCTCATTAACCACCACCCTTTTCAGCCTTCAGTTCCTCAACATCTTGCTGCTTTGAGGGGGGACAGAGTAAGAGAATAGTTCCAGCTGTTTGTTTGCACTTTTGCTAGTGGGTTGTGATATTCTAAGTGAAAGCGATAGAAGATTACGACTATTTCTGCTTATGATGGCGAGCGTCAGTCGGAAAAGGATCCCTTCCTCCCCGTAGTCCTAGAGTAGCCCAGGTGTTAGTAAAAGGGGTAGGGGGAACAAAAACAAGTAACAGCTGCATCTTCCTGTTCTCCTCAGGGATGAGGGTTGCTCTTAGGATACCTGGCTATTTATCTAAAGATACTACTTAAGCCGTGTATGGTCTGAGGAATTGGAAAAGGTAGCGCACAGGAGTGGAATAGTTCACTAGGGATCTCACTGTGCTAGATACGTCCCCAATAGGGGGTTTGTAAGATATTTTTCTCCCTTTTTATCACCTGAAAAGCCTGTTTCCCTGCTCCCTCTGGCCAGAACTATTGCTTTATCATTTTAACTTAAAAAAGCCTCTTCATCCCTAGCCTGAAAATCAGATTGTCTTTTTTTTTTATCCTTCTCAGTCTTAAAAATAAGAATCAGAGTTAAACTCTTAAACTATTTTTATGTGAAAAATGCTACAAACAGATTTGGTCGAAAACATCATTTTGGAGAGAGGAACAGGGAGACCTGGCATGAAATCCTTTTCTGGTTAATGATGGAGAGTCAGATCTTACTCTTTGAGAATTTATCAGAAGTTCAGAGAGTTCATCAGGGGTTGGGTCAGAACTTCAGCCTTTAGAAATACCTAGCTAGGCTGCTGGAAGGTCTCACTGATCTCAATTAGTGAAACTGTGTTCAGAGAGATTTGGGGGGATTACACAGTCACAGACATCAAAATACAGTGTTAAACTGTGGTTCTTTTTTAGCATGTTGGACCATTTCTCAAAATTTCAGCCTAAAAATGTGAGTAGTTAAGTTGGAAAAATGAGATCACAGAAAGAGGAGAAGTTTCTGAGCTCTGTTCTGCAGCCATATGGCAGGCAAAACTAATACTTGCTTTAGTAAAACAACTTTGATCCAGTCCTTTAAAGTAAAGAAAATATTTCCAGAAATAATTTTTCATAAGAAAAAAAAGTTTTCTTAGCCATGGCAAGCACTTAAATATTCTTAAAATCATGCTGATGTAGTGAAATAAACTGCTTTCTTGTATCTGATGTTAGCATTTTTTCTTCAGTGGATATGGCATGATAACATGCAGTTTCTTCAAGACAAGAACATTTTTGAACATACATATTTTGGGTAAGTTTTTCTTAAAAATGTAATGTTAATGCTTCTTTTCTTCTTGCAGATTTTCATTATTTATTTTAATTAACAAATAAAATTACTGACTCTAGGTTTATGTGGCAGTTGTGCAGTAGCATCCCAAGCACGCTACCGGATCCGAAAGCAGTTTCCCTGATGACAGCAAAGGTAGGTACTTCAAAAGTATATCATGCTTATTTTCAATGTTACCTTGTTTACATTTTAATTCAAGCATTCTATAATTAATGGTGCAATATTTTTTTCTTCCAGTTAAGCACTTCCTTTGTACTAGAGACATTTATTCATTCAAAGGAAAAGGTATTCTGTTTATTTGTGAATTCTCATTAAGTAGCTGCATGAATATAGTGAAAAGTATGTCTGTACTTTTTAAAAGTGTGATTTTGAGATGTGCGAAGTACCCTATGTGATACAAAGTTAATGTTTAAAGAGTGTCATTTAACACACTCATAGTAAACACTGCACAATGGAGAAAATGTGGGTTCTGGTTTTAGCTTACTTTGCCTCAGCAAAGCCTCAGGAGCAAGAACAGATCTTGTGTTCTTTTCATTTGAGAATTCCTGGATGATTCAGACCTTAACAAGTACTTGTTGAAGTCTGACGTAGAGGGGGTGACTGGTGACAGTGCTGGGTTAACAGTTGGACTCGCTGATCTTACAGGTCTCTTCCGACCTAAATGATTCTGTGATTGCGCAACAGTTGTGTTCATGAATTTTTTAAGTTATAAAAACTAGCATGAACACCAAGAAAGTTCTGTTCTACCTGAAACATCTTTATTCTCAGTCAGACTCAACTGCTTTCTCATCTGTGGTGGCGTAATGCTACTAATTGTAGATTGTCTGGGATTAGGAAGAACACGTCGTAATGTGTAATTGGACAAGTAGTCCCCGTGTGTAGGTACTACTTGCATTAGTTTCAGCGCATGTGCTGATATTTTTGTGTAGGTGCTACGTATTACTAGTTTATAAAGCGTTCAGTTTTTGTAAGATTCAGTGTTCTAACTGACCATTTAAAATGTTCAACAATTAAGTTGCATTTTATTATTTTAAGTTACCATTTTTTCTGTGTTTCTTTTTACAGCCTACAATGCTTCAGTGGATTGAACTGTTAACAAAACAGTTTAATAACAGTCAGGCAGCTTGTGAAGTAAGTGACTTAGGAACTCAGCAAAGTACAAACCAACTTTCTATGTATTATTTAACTTTCCTGGAGGTTCGTATCCCTGGAATATTTTGGACTATGAAGTACTGTATTTGGCATATTTGTGCACTATGAGATGAAATTCATCCTCTGAATAATGCAGATTCTGGGGAATGACTTGACTTTTTATTTTCAGAAGCCTGTGGTGAAACCACGGGCCAAAATAATTTTGTCAGTAGAACAGAAGACGCACAGCGTCACAACCTCTTTGTTTGATTATTATGTACAGATTTGTGTAATTAAGAGGTGTTTAAATGAAATCACACTAGACAAATGGAAAGACAGACTAATGTTTAAGGACTAGAATGGCAGGGACTGGGGTTGAATCCAGGGGAGGGGGGCAGTGAGACAAAAGGCTGCGGTGCGATGCAGAGCTTAGAGGGGGAGTAAGAACAGCTGATGTCAGACTTAGCTGAAAACAAGTTCATCTCCTGCCTTGCTTGTCAAGCTGAGGATCTTGAACCCAAGGTGTAGAAAGACTGAAAATTCCTAGAAGAAAGAGGGAAAAAATGGAGGAATGTTTTTCATATAAAGTTTTTCAGGACACAGCCTGAAGGGAGTCTGGGACAAAGTGGAGAGGGACTGAGAAACCATAGACAAAGAATTCACTGTGGTGTTGATGAAAACAATTTTGAGATGGTGAAGGAAAGTTGGTGCTAGGCTTTCTGTGGTAGTCTGAATGCACAAGGGCCACAATACGTAGCGTATCCTGCATTAGACCTTATTCAGTACAAATGAATTAAAGGCATTATTTTTCTATAAATTGATTCTAGGTTGTTAAATCGTTATGTAACATTCCATATTGGGGCGATACAGTTTCGTTAGTATGGTGTAGTCCTAAGATGCTTAAAATGAGTGAAGACATTTAATACAGTAAAACATACTCAGGTACAATTAAAATAAAAGGAACAACGAATTCTTTCAACTGCCTTTCCTTGTGAATAAAATAAAATTCATAGAGTCAGAATACACAGGTGTATTATTTGCTGAGTCTAACTTTGAATGAGTCATTCTCTGTTACAGTTTTTATACATTTTCTGTCTCTGGAGGTAGTAAGGCTTTTCCACACTTTAAAATGCAAAATGGATGTAATTCAGGAACTGCATTCTTGTTTAAGCCTATCCCTGTTTTACAAGATTCTTCAGCTTATGCTTCACTGTAAGCATCGTTCTTTTTTCTGTTGACATCACTTTTCAGGATAAGCATGGCCTTCCAGAGAATTGAGTGTATTGGCATGCAGAACCCAGGGATAAGAAGATACTGGATATAAATTTATACTGATGTTAACTGCTATTGATCTTTATTCCTTTCTTGTCATGCACGGAAGACATTTAGCTTTCCCTTGGATTAATACTTGCTTATTTCTTAATAATAGTAACATCAATTTCTCTTCAGACTTTAATTCATGCAAAGAGAAGATTGGACTAGAACAAGTTTGGAACAAAACTAACAAAGTATGTGTCTTCTGCAGTGGTTTTTGGATCGTATGGCTGATGATGATTGGTGGCCAATGCAGATTCTAATAAAGTGTCCCAATCAGATTGTGAGACAGGTAAGGAAAAAATGTTCCTTTTTAAGTCAAGTGACTACCTGGCCCATGAACTGATACGGACAATTATTATGACGCATACAATGATTCTGAAAGTTTTTATTACTACCTGTAGTTACTGTATTCTTTTCTGTTCTTATGTGTGATGCAGAGAAAGATATTTGGCCATGGGAGCATTATTGTTGTTTGGAAAAAACCCCAATATTACTATAGTGCCGTAGTTGTACAGTTAGGATCACAAAATGCCACAGTAGATACAAATAAAGATTTTTACAACTCCCACATGATCTCTACGAATTGGAACACTTTGCATTAAAAATGTTTTTCTTCTGAATTGGTTCAACAATAATGCGTCAAGACACACGCTCAGAAAATAAAAAATAATAAATTCTGTCCATTCAGCACTCCTAATGGAGAGCTTCACTTCTGAACTTCTGCCTTTGGGGTTTGTAGATAGATTTAATTTTACAACGTTACACCACCAAGTTTTGTTAATAGCCTTTTCTGGAAATGTTTAAAATAGAAAAAACCTTACATTAGTAGCATTTGGATATTCACAGATGCAAATACCGTTAATAGTTTCACTTTTGAGTATACTGTCTTTGCAAGTCTGTTTAAGTCAAAACTTTAGCAATTACTTATGTCACCTGAACCCTTCAATTGGTTTAACTTTTTCAATTATTAAAGTAGTATTCCTATATAGAACCATACACAGTTTCTGTATGCAACCCATTGCTAAAGGAATCTGTTTCATGGGCGAACTCTATGCAAGATCTTAGGCAAAGCTCTAATCCTCAATGAATGTTTTATGAATTAAAAATTACTGGAAGGAATTTCCTTTAAATTTATACATAAATTCTTATTGTCAGAGGCAAATTTTAAAAAACCTTGCCAAAAATATCTAAACATTTCAGGAAATAGATTTTGAAGAAAAATTAATGTTTATGAGCAGCAGTCGTAAGCCTTGTTTCAGTAGCGTACCATGCACACCAATACAAAACCTGGTTTTAGCGTTCCTTCATCAGATCTGTTTAGAAACCCAGGTTTGAATACGACATGTCGGTACCCTGAGGAACGGAGCGCAGGCGTCTCAATCTCGGCTTTAACTTTGAGTCACGTAGAGCTGGAATTAGTACTTGGAGACAGAAAATTCTCTGCTTAGAAAATACGTAGTGTCAAACATGCAAAAGAATGAACGTGTGGAGTTCATTTACCTGTGCGTTTGCAGATGTTCCAGCGTTTGTGTATTCACGTGATACAGAGGCTGAGGCCGGTGCACGCGCATCTCTATCTCCAGCCAGGAATGGAAGACTGGTAAAACAATAACACCTGAAAACTTTATTTCATGCGTTAACAGCAACCGGTTTTGTTTAATGAATTATTCAAAATGCTCTTGGAAACCTAAAATAGTACTGTTTTAATTGTTCTTTATGATTCTACCCAAAATGCTTTGATTTATTTAAAAGTATTACTGTGGTTGGAAAAGCCAGGGCCTAAAGATACATTGTTTGAAGCATTTGCTCCCTTAGACTAGATTTTCAGCAGTGTCTGTCTTTGCACTGCCAGTAAGGCGCTGCGAGTGTAAATGTCACTACTTATACTTGAGAATCCAGTTGTAAATTGGATCCAGAGGCATAGAGGTGCAAATATTAATTTGTACATCCAGTAAAAGAGGTTTGAGATGAGAGTCTAGTCCTGTGTCATATAGCTAAATCTCGTTTTTTGTCAAAAAGTAGGAGAAACCTTATTGAGTTCTATTTTATTCTGTTAATTATCGAGACAACTGTCACTTTGTCTCTGATTATGAAATATTTATTCTTTTTTGATACATAATGAGAAGAAGAAGAAAGTGGTTTTTCTTTCATCTCTTGGGTTAAGCTTGTGATCCTGATAATTTTTTTCCAGAGCAAAAATGGCAGAGTTTGTAATAACTGTACTGCCATAAGAAAATTCAGGACACGAAGATCCAGTTTGCATGGCAAACAATAGAACTTAATTTTCTCTGGAAGCCTTACTTGGAAAGGCTCTGTCACTTGTTCTGTTGGGTGATCAGATCCACCTCTCAGTAGATGAATAAAGCCGAAAGCGCATGTTTTCTGCCTTGTCAGGATCCCGTAGATGTGTTCAGCAGACTGCCTTTCCGTAGTGCCCCAGGAAAAGTAGCTAGATCAGCACTTTCTTGAAACTCAGGAAATTTGACATGCAAGTCAAGAAGGTGATTTGAAGTAGCAGATCCCCTAATACTGTTTTTTCAAGAATTCTTTTCCTGACCAGAATCTTGATTCAGAATACTAATTTTATTAACCTTGCAACATGTTGAGTGACAGATGCCACCTTTCTTTAGGCCTTGGTGTTATCTAGGCTATACTTGACATAAGAGAAAGCGTTGGAGATCTGAGTACGATAGTAGGACAGGGTAGAAAACTAAAGTGTTTTGATTTTTTTTTTAAATTATTTTTTGACTGGTTCTAGATGGTTTTATGTTCTATGTATTGCGTGAAATATCTAAATTGGATTTTGTTTTCAGTTCGGATGACATGGACGGTCCTGTGGAAGACATCGGCAGTCGCTCTTGTGTAACGCGCTTTGTGAAGACACTCTTGTCGATTATGGAGCACGGCGTTAAGCCTCACAGTAAACACCTCACAGAATACTTTGCCTTTCTTTATGAATTTGCCAAAATGGGAGAAGAGGAAGTAAGTATAGCCTTGTAGTTTGGGGAATTAGGTATGTATATGCATGTATGTATTTTCAAGTAATTCAACATCTGTATATTTCAGAGCCAGTTCTTGCTTTCACTGCAAGCCATATCTACAATGGTCCACTTCTACATGGGAACTAAAGGACCGGAAAATGTAAGTTTGAATATCTTGTATAATGAGAACTCGTGTTAAATATTTTACATATATGATTGTTAATGCTGTGTCTCTTGAGCCATCCTTCAACTGTTAAATTAAAATTGCTTCACTTACACGTTTTTTTCCCAATGTTTAAGTGAATATAATACTTAAAAAGGCTGCCAAATTGGCTGCGCTATAAACCAGAGTTTTCTATTTAGTAGAGAAGTAGATATTAAGTAGAAGCAATTCAAGTTCCCTTCATCGTGCTCTTAATGATAACAATTGATTGTTTATTCCTATTGTACAACTTACACTTTTAAACTTGTTTTTTTTATTAACTAGACCAGCATATTAGGCTCTGTAGTAACTTCAACCAACTTAGCTCTTGTGTTTGAAAATACAATGTAGCTTATGCAAAATGAATGCTTTGACGTGAAAATCAAGTGTTGAGCTATTTACCTGGTTTGATTCATGCAAGTTTATTAAGTTGTTTTGTGTAAAAGAGAGGACAGAACATATGCAGAACCATGCACGGGCTCTTTGAAATTAAGGCTCAAAATGTCCACACTGAAGTTATCTTTTATTTTCCTTCAGCCACAGGTTGAAGTCCTTTCTGAGGAAGAAGGGGAGGAAGAGGAGGAAGAGGAAGATATACTTTCTTTAGCAGAAGAAAAATACAGGCCTGCTGCGCTTGAAAAGATGATTGCCCTGATTGCTCTTCTAGTTGAACAGTCTCGCTCGGAAAGGCAAGGGCTTCTGAAAAACCAAAGTAAATTCTAATCTACCCTGGTTCAGAAAAGAAATAGAGATTTTATGGGTTTGGAGGGAGTTCTGGGGGACTTAAAACAGCGTAAATGAGCTTGTATGTGGGCCCATTATGTTTTCAACCGTTTAAAAGATAAATGTTTTGTCATTGCTGACCAAATAAAAGACTCGGGCTAAGTCCTTGATCACGTTCAGTTGCCCCCCTTTGGATTTCTTTTTTTATTTGGCCTGAGTACAAAATATGTTTTATTTTTGTTCAGTTTTATGTCAATACCTTTATTTTCTCTTGTATATTGTGATACTGAAGAATATAAACTAATAGTCAGTCCTGCATTTCTCATTAACCTTACTTCATAATCTTGGAAGTAAAATGATAAAGTTTGGGTTTTTTTGTATTTTAGGCATTTGACTTTGTCACAAAACGACATGGCAGCATTAACAGGAGGAAAGGTAATTTATTTAAATACAGTTGGATAAACCTCCAAAAAAATGCACCTATATATGTGTACGTATTTAGCTGCAGACAGTGTACTAAGATCTTATTCTTTGTTGCAGGGTTTTCCTTTTTTGTTTCAACATATCCGCGATGGTATCAACATCAGGCAAACTTGCAATCTCATTTTCAGTTTGTGTCGGTACAATAATCGACTCGCAGAACATGTAGGTATCAGAATCTGTAGCTATTTGTTGGAAATATTATCTAATAAGTGTAATGGGGTGATTTTTATTATTTTAACTGAATAAGCACAAGTCTAAGTCAGTTTTGTTTGTTTTGTTTTTAAGATTGTGTCCATGCTTTTCACATCTATAGCAAAGTTGACTCCTGAGGTATGTAAATATACTACCTGTATATTAAATAATTTGTATTAATATTTTTCTGGTTTAAATTACTTAAATAATCCTTTGCTAATCAAAAATCTTGCATGGAAGATGATCCATGGAAGTTTTTGTGACATTAAATGAAGTCTAACTGCACTGTATATTAGGTTTTCTAAAGCAGAAATCTGGTATGCAGTTTGATGGAAGTTTTGTTCAAAGCCAAATAACCTATTTCTAGATTCTCCACCTCTGTGAATTAAAAAAAAAATAATAAATATGGTAACAATGAACCGTGTATGCTAGAATAAGTGGAGATATGTAACTATCGTCTGGTGGTTCAAGTTTTGGGGCACTGTTTTGCAGTTCTGTGCATGCGAACACATTTCTCGGTCAGAATAAATCCCTGCCCTGGTAATAACAAAAATACTGAGAGTTCCAAATGGATTCCACGTGAAAAATATATAGAGAGTGGCAAAGTGTATGCTCACACAAGGACATTCTTGTATACTGCTGTCAGAAAAGAAAAAATAATCAGGAAAAATTGAGGGCATGTCAAGCCGAGGAGACATGATCATGGCTGGAAAAGGAGCACGTACGCAATCATTCTCATGACAGCTTTGCTTTGTGTGATGGAATGGGCACTATCAGGTGACAGTCTACTTCCCTCCTGTCATGCTAACATTTGCTAGCTTTTAACGCTTTTTTTGCTTTGCACATATCCACGTGCACCAGAGACGTTTATGGTGAGGTGCAAAATATATAATAATAATAGTAACCGCTTTATTGAAGCATTGTTAAAAGCTGGGTCAGTCTTAGCGAACTTAAAAAAAAAATAAAATAAAAAATATCAGAGCCAACGTGTTAGAGTAGCAATGTTGGAGGTTTCAGAGGAAAACAGTATGTCAGTGTAGACCCTCAAAATGTGATGCTTTTTGATAAACTTTTCAGGAGCCGTGTTACGTGTTATGCTGATACATAAAAAGAATAGCTTCTCTGAGACAGTGAGATCTGCTGTACATGTAAAACGGGGTACATTGGTGAATTAATTCTTCAAGGCTGTACAGCTTTTTCCCCCCTTTGTTCAGAATAATGTCTGAATGTGTCAGACAATGTCACTGCTATTTCCTTGTATCTATATCCTTCTCCTAAACTGATCCACGCTAGTATGATCATGTTGCCTTGCTCTGGCTATGAAAAGTGGCTTAATTCTACTGTATCCATATGTAGATACAGTAGAATTAAGGGGTGTGTGTGTATATATATGTGGGTTATTTACAGATTAAGTAATAGGGATTAAAAATTATATAAATGTTCATGTGAGAAGTTAATAGAAATATATTCTTATGCAAACATTTGGGGTGTTTTATTAAGACTAAAATAATTAGTGGATGATATGAAATAGATCAAAATGGATATTTTTCTTTCTGTTCATTACAGGCAGCCAACCCTTTTTTCAAATTGCTGACCATGCTAATGGAATTTGCTGGTGGACCTCCAGGAATGGCACCCTTTGCTTCTTACATTCTGCAGAGGATATGGGAGGTACAACATGTAAAAGAAAACAGAAACTAAATTGTCTTTCTCTTGGTCGTTTTCTTATGTCTGTGGAAAGGTTTTCCGTTTTATTGTCATCCTTGCTGCATCAATTGACTGGGTTTTTAATGACCATTTCTCTCCCAAATAAACAGAAACATCTAATACACATTTAAAAGTTCTACTGTAACCTTTAATGTTATTTTAACAGCATTCTGATTAACTGGTATTTCAGTTAAACTTGAATCTATTCATTTCTCATCAAACTAAAATGTGATGATAAGAGCCTAGAATGCTGCTTCTAGGCAAATTCCCCTTATTTTTCTCAGTTATCCTTTTGCAAGGACTGTAAAATTCTTCAAGGCCCAGCTTTTGTTAGGGTTGTGGGGGGGTTTTTCCATTATGTACTGGTTCTTTGAATATTGGTTTGACATTTTTTGTTCTCTTTAAATAATCATGAACATTTTTAACCTATAAAATAGTGCTAAATTGAACCCAGTGAATAATTGCTATGCTGCAGGACCATTCTTGCTTGCATTTCTAAAGCAAGAAACAGACTTTTTAACCAAATTGGCACAGGGTAGATTCCTTGATCTGAGAAATAGACTGGGAATTGAAGTTTTCACTTCTGCTAGCTGCTCTTTCAGTTCCCTACGCAATTTACTGTCTTTATTCCTGTCTGAGAACAGCATGTCCAGCCTGAAGACTGCTGAGGACCAGCTGTTGGACGTTCATTCATAGAATGTTTTGGGTTGGAAGGGACCGCTAGTGGTCATCTAGTCCAACCCCCCTGCAGTGAGCAGGGACACCACTACCTAGACCAGGTTGCTCAGAGCCCCGTCCAACCTGGTCTTGAATGTTTCCAGGGATTCCCTTCTAATACCCTTTAAAAAGGGAGGATGGGATTTGTAAAAGATTATGACTATGCAGAATTGAGATCTCTGGTAAAACACAAACCCGTCTTACCCATTGAAGCGCTGTGGGATAGATTATGGATTCTTGATCAAAAGTATTTTACTCCTGGTTAAGAGCAGCTATAGGATAGGAACCACGAAGTAACCTGGGAAAGCCCTATACCAAGAGTTCATTTGGTGGCTGCTCTGAATATGAATTAGCTGTAACTGCGGTACGGCAGGTAAAGAGAGTTCAGACAGCAGGTCTCAAGGTCAAGAATTACCTCTAGCTGCTTCCTGTTTGCGGGGAAGTGGTAGGTTATAGGAACTTCTCTCAGCAAGGAGGAAACCTTTCTGAGAGAGTTTTTGATAACACACAAGTTGTGGCATGAAGTACATGTGCTTCACGCTTCAGTCACTAGCCACAGTTTGTGTACACACTTTGTTAAGCAATCCTCTTTTTGATTGCCCTCCTTATTCCTAGTACACAAACTGAACCTACAGAGGAAGCGAGACGATGACAGGTTTCTGTTGGAAACCAAGCTTTTAGCAGAAGTCGCTGGTTCAGTCTCTGGTGTTATTGCCAGCGTTATTGTCCTTATTGAAACAGGCCTAGAGATACGAATTGTGGAGGCAGGGATGAGAGGCCCAGTGGTTAATGCATAGACAGACTGATTTAGGGCATAGAACCTACTTTTGCAGCCACTCCAGTTTCTAGAAGTTGTTAAAAAGTGATTTGAGCGATGAAGACAGTGAACAATGATAGTCTCATTCTTGAAGATACCCTCCAGCTATTGGGAAGGAAACTTGACAGGCCAATTTGTCATTGGGGGAGCGGGGTGGGGGGAGGAAGGAGATTGTTCTTAATGTGTTTATTTTTAAATGGAGATTAAAATTTTATAAGCAGAGTTTTGGTTGTATTAGCTGATCGTATTCTTCGGGTGGATTAGAGTAGTTGGGAACAGCTTGAGCAATTGAGTTACTGCCTGTGGTTCCTTAGATGGAGTGAAAGTAAAGTCTTTTTTTCTTGTCTGGGCACCTGGACCTCAAGGTAAAAAAAAAAAAAAACCAGTTTTTAAAAACTAGCAAATGAGCAAAAGACAGTTATTGGCCTAATAATACGTCAACAAATTTTTAACTACACAGAACCGGAAAGGCACAGGAAGCTATGTTTTCTCCTTACTATCTGTCAGGCTTTGATAACTGTACAACAGCACTCCGCAGGCTTTTCATTACCTTTGAAAAGCACTAGATGAATTTCTTCCTTGAAATTGCATATTCATAAAAAACATAGTAGCTACCCTCAGCATGAAGCTGTGTGAACATATTTGCATAGCATTTATGTTCTTTTGACATAATTTATATAAAAATACTGATTCAGTGTTAAGG
Organism: Podiceps cristatus; assembly: GCA_000699545.1. NCBI lineage: Eukaryota > Metazoa > Chordata > Aves > Podicipediformes > Podicipedidae > Podiceps > Podiceps cristatus. The sequence continues at coordinate 121,782 of KL265401.1, forward strand.
TTTTGTGTTAGCTATTTAAAAAAAAAAAAATATAAAGACAAGATTGTTCAGTTTTCTAAGTCCTTAACATTTCAAATCTTAAGTATCTCAAAACAGGCAGATTGAATATGTAGTGTAACTTCCTGGACTTAGACTGAACTTCCAAAAGCTCTGAACAAGATTGAGAAGCACAAACCAGGGAAATTTTAATACGTGTTTTCTTTGTCTGCCACAGCACCTCGATCTTGTAGGTGGTTTCATAGCCCTATGTGATTTTGAAAAAAATATTTTGAAAGTCCTAATAGTAATTTTTAGGGTTTTTTTAATACAGTCAGTATATAGTATCAAGGTTAATGTATTCTTTCGGATTTTTCCACTCTTCTTCCAGGTCATTGAGTACAACCCATCGCAGTGCCTGGACTGGCTGGCCGTGCAAACACCTCGAAACAAACTGGCTCACAGCTGGGTGCTGCAAAATATGGAAAACTGGGTTGAACGTTTTCTTCTGGCACACAACTATCCTAGAGTGAGAACTTGTAAGTTAATTTAAATGGAGGAGAATTGTTCTTCTCTTGTAGCAAGTTACTATGTATGTGGTATTCCTGTCACAAATGAAACACATACTTCTGTACTTTTCTTCCTCTTCCAATTGTTTTAGGATTTTGCTGTATTTTAAAATATTAATAGAACCGTGGTGCCTCATCAAGACATGCTACTTGTTTTGGTGAAAGCCATGCTTTGATTTTGATACGTTAGTAGGTTCTTTATCTTATGTGGTTGATCTGCTTTGGGTTTTTCCCCACATAATCCAAGAGGTTCTCAATAGTTTCCATCACACAGGTGTACCGTAGGTACAAGTAGTACGTTTGCCTTTCACCCGTCCCAGAGTAAAGATTGCTAAACTGAAGATTAGTTGAGTCCTTTGAACTTGTGGATCAAGGAGAAAGAAGCCTGTGCTTCTCCCCAACTCCAAGGTGTCCTGGCTCTCTAATTTGTCCTGCCAGGAATCACAGTACCGGGCCATTGCCGGCATCACACTTTCAGCCTTTCCTGTGTCGAAATGTTTATATAAAGGAGATTCTGCGGTAACAGCCCACACTGAACTTCAATACATTTTCTGTGGTTGAGGAAGATGTGGAAACTGGAGGTACACCTTTGTGACAGACTCCAGTTGTAAACATCTCTGAAGAGGTAGTGACGTCTCGATCAAGCAGTACACATTTTAGTCATAGAAGACATTTGGGTTTGTATTTCTGCTATGGGATGCGTGGTGTTGCTGTAGTTAGAACCAAGCAGCAGACAGGAATATAGGGTGGAGAGGCCTGAACGCAAATCTCAACACCACTTTTAACTTACTAGCCTTATCCACTCTGATTTATTTTTTTGGTTTTTTAATCTCCAGTGTGAATATAGTAATACCTGATTCTGTAAAATGCTTTGACATCTGTAAATGGAACCCAGAGTATAATTTAAGCGCTGATTAAACGACTGTTAAGCATGTGTGTCATTTTTCAAAGGTGTAACGGATTTGTTTTCATTTGAAGCCGCAGCCTATCTCTTGGTGTCGCTTATTCCGAGCAATTCCTTCCGTCAGATGTTCCGATCAACTCGCTCTTTGCACATCCCTACAAAAAAAAACTACAGTAGTTCTTCATCAAGTCTACAATGTGCTGCTTGGCCTTCTTTCAAGAGCTAAGTTATACGTTGATGCTGCTGTCCATGGCACTACAAAACTTGTGCCCTACTTCAGTTTCATGACATACTGTTTGATCTCAAAAACTGAGAAACTCATGTTTTCTACTTACTTCATGGATTTATGGAACCTTTTCCAGCCTAAACTTTCTGAGCCGGCCATAGCCACCAACCACAATAAACAGGCTTTGCTGTCCTTTTGGTATAATGTGTGTGTCGACTGTCCAGAGAACGTACGCCTTATTGTGCAGAATCCCGTGGTGACGAAGAACATTGCCTTCAATTACATCCTCGCAGACCATGACGATCAGGATGTGGTGCTCTTTAACCGCGGGATGCTGCCTGCCTACTACGGCATCCTGCGCCTCTGCTGCGAGCAGTCCCCCGCGTTCACGAGGCAGTTGGCTTCTCACCAGAATATCCAGTGGGCCTTTAAGAATCTCACGCCACATGCCAGTCAGTACCCAGGAGTAAGTAAATTAATACCCAAAAGTACCATTTTACTGTTAGTATTTCCTCTCTTACTGAATGTCCCTTTTCATGAAGGAGATGAAAAGACTTATTTAATGTATCCAGTGGGGAAAGTATTATATTTTGATTTCCTGATGTAAGTAACGAATAACGTGATGACTGTAGTTTGGGTGGGGACGGTTGAGGATTTTCTCCCTTGCTGCGTAGCAGTTGGAGAGCAGATGTTTTCTTCTGAAAGCAGACTCTGGCTTTTCCACCGTTCTTCAATAGTCTGCACGCCAGTCGTAAGGCCCAGGGAATAGCCTTTAACACGGTGGTCTTTAAAAAGCGCGTTGCATTCTAACACGCTAAGTTGGAGAAATTCCCAGTGAGTTTCTTCTTCTTCAGTTTCTGGAACAGGGCCAAGGTTTAGGCTGTTTCGTTTGAACGGAGGATGGCCTGGTGTTCACCGTGGGAACACTTGCGTACCTTTTGCAAAGCATTGGTACACTGGGAGTTGCGCTGTCTCTACAGCACTGTGACACTTGCGGTAGAGAGTAGATACTAGGTAAAATAACCCAGGTGTAGTGGTGAAAAAACAGGCTTACAAAGTTTTTAAGAGACAAAGTACGTGGGTTTGTACGGTTACTCGGCGGATATTGCTTTGGGGTCCTTCATAGGTGTGCAAGGACAGAAAGAATATAAAGTTTTCCTTCTTTGTGTAGAGGGGGATGCACAGGATCTTCTCTGTTGAACTTCTGTCTAGCTCAGCTCGCAGAGTAACTTTGTACTCTGGCAGTCCTGGGAGTATCCCTGCTGCTTTCATTGTTTGTATCTCCCCTTGGAAGTCTTGTTTGTCTCATGAAGGACTTCAGTTACTCCACTGTGTTCAGGGTTTTCCCTGCGTGTAGGACTTCAGCGAGTTGTAGCACCAGCAGCTTTCTGAATTCTGTTACTTGGAATATAAATATTCTCATCAGAGAGCGCGCATACCCGTGCTGCAGAAGACGACCCTACGTTCCTCAAGGAAAGCCAGGAAGTTTGGTCACGTGGATCAGGATTTCCAGACTCTTTATATATATACACGTATATATGTAGCAACGAGTTGTGCTGTTAGGAAGTATGAAAACATCCATTTAAGGTTCAAAGGGGTTATCTCAAATATCTGTACCCTAATCCATGCAGCAAGTAGTAAAGGCTAAAAGCCAGCTGCAGGGAAGATAATATACAAACTAGCCACAACTTCCACGTCACAATTTTAGTTTTTAAGAACTGCTTAGTTTTAATTATTTAAGGTTAAAATGTTGTCTGCTGATTTTATAATGTTGTTGTATGGCTTAGAATTGTATTCTCATCTCAACTTGCTCACATATGTTTGTTCTTTATATTACTTAGTAGAAGTAATATAGTATAAAGTAACGCAAAGATACAAACCATAACAGACCGAAAGAGATTAACCTAATATTTTTGTGTGTTTTAGGCAGTAGAAGAGCTGTTTAACCTCATGCAACTGTTTGTAGCTCAGAGACCAGACATGAGAGAGGAAGAGATAGAAGACATAAAGCAATTTAAGAAAACAACCATAAGCTGTTACTTGCGCTGCTTGGACGGACGATCGTGTTGGACTACTTTAATAAGGTACGTTAGTGGAGTTGTAGTGTAATTAGCTAATCCTGTTTGAAGGAGAACTATATATACCAAATGTGAAGTACAATGAAAATTAGCGTTGTTATTTTGATATTCTTTTTGAAAAAGTTTTGCGGGTACGTTTATTCAGAAGTAAGCAAACAGAAAGTTACAGTCATGACTTTGTATTTCCCAGTGTTTGTGAATATTATTTACCTCAGAACGTTTCATCGTCTAAAAATTCAGAAACTAAGCAAATATTTTACAGTAAACAGGTGTAAACCAAGATGTATGTTGTCACGGTTGAAAAAGAAACACTATGACAAAATTGCATTAGTAAAGCCCTTGGAAGAAAACCTAAAAGCAAAGCAATCAATGGTCTCATTCAGCCTGTAAGCTGAAATTCCATTCTCAGCCTGCCATGATTAGTCGAGACTGGCAAAGCCCTCGTTTCAGCTGCTGGAACTGCTTGGGCAGAAAGGGGTTTTAGCAGTTGTGCCTGCGGGACAGAGTATTATTGTACTGTATCTGCAATAGTTCCTCATTTCTGATATGTTTCAGTGGTTCCGCTGAAAATGCTTCTCGGCTGCTAGCGGGGTCCCTATAAATTGCCAGGGTATGTAGGTCAGGTAGTGGGGCTTTAACGGCCTCTGCGGCACGAGAGCGCCGAGGGACAGTGGCCCGTGTTACTTGAAGGGCCGACATACAGCGTCTACTGGAGGGCACAGGCTCTGGGAGAATTGCTGTGTTGAGAGGAACCCTTCGTAGCTATGCATGGTCCTTTCTTCTCTGGTCTGCTGTTAAGCACAAAGTGCTCTGACAGAACGGGGCTGATACATTTAAAGGTCCAAACATACCCGTAACTGGACCTATTTAGATGTATCATTTGACAAGCATAAACTTCTGTCTTTTGACGTACATTATTTTCCTCAGTTTTTAGCATTTTTGCAGACACTATTTGGGAAATAATCTGTAAAGTTTTTTTATAATTACTTTGGACAACAGGTTGTTTAATAAGGAATTTCCATTTTTAAATGAAAAACTGAAAACAAAGAGAATTATGTTCTTTTGGGGTTTCTTTGTTCTTCTGTGATTATTTTCCACAATATAGCATGAGCCTAATAATTTTAAAGATCCATATGAAGTATGAAAAGATGGGATGTATTTTTCAGTGCTCTCAATGTTTGGATTTTTTTCCTAGTGCCTTCAGAATATTATTAGAATCTGATGAAGACAGACTTCTCGTTGTGTTTAACAGAGGATTGATTCTGATGACTGAGGTAAGTACTTTGTTATTTAATTATAATAAACACTGCACTTTCTTAGTGAGTCATCACTTCCTTCCTGACAAAGTGTTTGCTTTAAATTGTTTTAATATGATACCATTTAAAGTAAAGATAAGAAATATGTTGATTAAATGCTGGCATATGTGTAAAACCTTGAAATTTTAAGGATCCTACAAAAGACAAAAAAAGATTTACCAGAGATTTTGCACATTGATACACTAATGTAGGACGTTAAGTGAGTAAATTTAAGGCAATACAAAACTTAATACAGGCTAAAGATAACAGGTTAGCTGATAACAGGGGTTTGGTAGGATAACTATAAAAGGATGCAGCTTGAAGAGGAAAGACGATCAAGAAATAAAAGGGTGATGTGTCATCTCGTATATCAAGGATAGATCACTTGCTTTAAGGTTCGTGATGGAGAGTAAGTTAGGTCTACTCAAGAAGTTGGAACTAGCAAGGGATGTCATGAGGAGTAAGAAATCAGTCTTGGCTTTCTTCACATAGGTACTTCCCCCGTCATCTTTAGTAAGATTTCTTTAGTGGTAAAAAGATCAGGGAAATGCCTGTTGCTAAGAGGGGAGGGTAAGCCGCCGACAGATTATGTCGAGAGGAGTGAGTTCATGCTTTTTGGGTGTCATTCCCTTCATTACAGATCAACTGTGAGTAAATGGCTGAGCACAGCCACACAAGTATTACTACTTAAAAAGTGTGAAGGTAACAGGTTAAAATACAGAAATGAGTTAAAGGATACTCAGGTGCAATTGTGATTAGTATTTCTGACCCTTCTTGAGGCACTTTGGAGGCAATTCTGCCTGCCTTTCCTACCCGTTGTGCATTTGTTTGCAAGAAGGAATGGTCCAAGGACACGGAAACTAGATTTCTTTCTGATGAAACTAAAAGGCATTTCTGGACCACGTATATTGTATTCCAGTTGCAAATGGATATTTGGTCCATGAGACCAGACCAGAGTTAGTCCAAAAGAAAGAGGGAAAAAAAAAAAAAAAAAAAAAAAAACACGCACCCCAAAAAAAAAATAACGCTGCCCTGACATGGGTACCATCTGGGTGTCAGGCCCTGCCTACCAACCGTTTCACTCTACAGGTCCATTCGTACTGTCCTGCAGTAACGTAGGAAAAGCCTCGATGATGTTGCTGGTAGAGCTGTGAACTGTTAGTGGCTACTTTTTTAAGATGAGTGAGATATACCAGGAGACTGAAAAAACGCAGATACAGTCCTTTTTTGGGGTTGGTTTTTTGCTTTTTTTTTTCCTTTTATCCTTTTTAAGATGTGTGTAAGATCCTGGATTCTATTCACCACTTCTATTATTGAGTTTGCTGATATACTAGAAAGTGTGTTTATTACTGGCAAGACAACAGGGTCCTTTTGAGAACAAGAATAAAAATCAAGATGGTGTAGGTGTGTTGGAGAAAGTGTTAAAAAAAAAAAAAAGTGCGATTCATTCTTGCCATACGCAGAGCTGTGTCTTCACGGAGGGATAATAACCTGGTAAAAATCGGTGGCGCGAGACAAGCGGATGGGGTAGCTGTATGGTAAATGGGGTGCTGGAATAGATGGCTTCCGGAGGCGTCAGCCAGCACAACTGGAAGTCGTCAGGGGGACTTTGAGCAAACATCTGTCGAGGATATAAAGATATTTAGTCTGCCTTGAGGCATGTGGGTGGACCAGGTGATGCTTTGAGGTTGATTCCAAGCCTGGTTTTATATGGTTTATATAAAAAATTCTCTTAACTTTTTTTGTCGTGTCACCAGTCTGTATTTTCTGGGACAAAGTGTTATAGAAAAAGCTCGAATTACAAAATCAGTTACGGAAAAAAAAAAATAAGACGCTGCAGTACTGTTTGAAAATTGAATTTACATGGGTTTGCTCTAAGTGTAAGCCTTTTGGTTAACTATATTAGTTGGCTAGCGTATAGTCCGTAAACTTGGGCTAAAAAGTTAGGAACTGCCTATAACTTTATTCAAACATGAAACTCATAAGTAGACTAAGATACATACAAACCTATGTATAAAAAGAAATTGTTTAACAGCATAGTTAACCCTGATCCATACTAACAATGGATAATTAAATTTATAAAGAATGTGTAGTACAAGATGCAATTTATCATATGTAAAACACTGCTGGAAATTATGTAAAACTAATGTTGCTTTACAGCTTGAAATTACCAGGCCTTATATTTTCACTTGTTCACTGGAGGTGTTTTACGTGGTGAAAAACGCGTGGTCAAGGAGTTGGCACATCCAGAAAAGTTTCCCGCTTCCGGGGTTGGCCACGTATCTTTTATCTTCACTGGAATATAAAAACGGCCTATCAAGATTTTGCATCCTAGGGACTGAGTTTACTGCTTCTTGGTCTTTAAAATATGCCAGCAGCTTAAATACCTTTTCTTACATCTTATGCTAGAACTTTTGCAGTTCAGAACTGGGGTGCTTTTCCTTCCTGGTATTTCTATAGATCACGGATGCCTAGAAGGTCTTTTAGTTAGAAAAGGAGAAGCAATTCATGTGATGCAGAATCATATAGCATATGTCCTTAAGCGGCATTTTGAAAAATGACCAGCATCTCTATTCATCTGACGGGTTTTCCCCAATTTCCCATACCCGTGTCTGTCTTTACGCATCTCTAATACCACCTCGTCTGTGGGCACAGAAAGATTGGGATTGCAGATGTATAAAAATACCGTGTCTCAAATTCTGCTTTGCAGGTTGGGTTTTAGATAAATGTGTGAAAACATTTTAATTCTATTAAGCCACTTGTAGAAAGCTTTTACCTTGAAAACAAATGAAGGCCGGTTTTAAATGTCTCTCTACAAGCTGTACTGGATGTGCTCACAGGAGTGCTCATTTCTTGAGCTGAAATGGGTGGTAGCTACTTCTAAGGGGGTTATTGTCAATAATAAATTTTACAAATTCAGTTTCCCTCTGGCACGCACAGGAGAAAAATTTAGTATGACTGTAGTGTCTGGGTTAGGTGTGGAGACCCCAAACCAGCCCGATGACCCGACGCAGGTTTCACTTCGACGCCCCGTACAGGGCTGCCTGTGTTCGTTGTGGCCAGCACTAGATCCCCGGGTCAACAGTTGTATGTGTTGTTATAGGAGATCCCTGGTTGGTCCTTTCTTCTCTCTCTTTCCTCCCCTCTTTCCGTCCCTCTACTTTTCCCCCTCTCCCGTTTCCTTTTTTTTTTTTTTTTTTTTTTTTCTTTTTTCTTTTTTCTTTAGACTCTCTTGTTCACAGTAAATACACTAATTTTGTGTGCAGATTTATTTATTTTTAAATGTGGTTTTGAGTAATTTTATGATTACATCTAGCACTGTATATTTTAGTACATCTTTTTGGAGCATATAAAAGCGGTGTCTGTTACCTAGTTAATTAGCTAGTTAATTTGGCAAGTGTGTTAATTTGTCAAGATAAAGTTTTGGCATTTTGTTTTTTCTAGTCCTTTAACACATTGCACATGATGTACCACGAGGCCACGGCTTGCCATGTGACTGGAGACCTGGTAGAACTTCTGTCCATTTTCCTTTCGGTTCTTAAGTCAACACGTCCCTATCTTCAGAGAAAAGGTTTGATTTTAACTCTTCCAAGGATTATGCCTGTTGCCTGTTAGTTAATTTTCATGACCCAAACCCTCGTATTTTATCTTGCTTATTATCTGTAGGATTACGGTAGGAGAGATGATTATTAACAGCTATTAAATTGTTACTTACTAAATTATTTAGTGACATAATATGAGACTAGAGGAAAAAGAGATTCTTCAGCAGTAAAATTCTGTGCTTTATTCAGTGAGCTTTTGAGAAATTAACAGATTTCTGTGGGGTTTGCGTTTGCAGATGTGAAGCAAGCTCTCATTCAGTGGCAGGAGCGAATTGAATTTGCCCATAAGCTCTTAACTCTGCTAAATTCCTATAGTCCTCCGGAACTTCGAAATGCTTGTATTGGTAAGTTGTCGTAGTGTAACTGCAGCCAGGAAGGACCTGTTTTATGCAGTTACCGGCTTTGAAATTTAAATTCCGCTTTTGCAAGTGCAAATGCCTACTTAGATACCCTGCAGGTTGGGATCGTTCCTATTACTGCTGCCAGTACATCGATATTGCCATTGTGCCTGATCTTGAATCGTTCTGGGTTTGTCAGGTTAAAATTAATACTCCCGCTTCCCCGGGCAGGCAGACTGTGGGCACGAGGAGTCAGCCTTCCTTTTGAGAGACCAGTTTGCTACCTGCTAAGGGGCATGATTAAGGGGAAACTCCTGGCTTCAGGTGTCAGTGAAGTTTAGAATCAAATCCCAAATCTTACCTGAAAATTGAAACATTAACGCTCTCCTCAGAAGGATGTGTGGGGGGACCAAGTCAGTCTGAGTAACAGCTTTTGGTGTTCGTTCTTACGATCCGTTACTGGAAGGCTGAATAATAAAACCAAGGCTTAACTAGCTTGCAAAATTGGCTGGATTTGCTTTTTAAAATTGTAGGTGTAGACATTTTATATGTGTGTGTGTCTCTTGCCTTAGAAGACCTATTTCAAAAAGTTTTTCTAGTTGGTTTTTTTTTAATATTATTTAATGGCTATAATCTGCATTTTTCTGCATGCTGATGAAGGCCTGAAAACTGTCCAAATTACCTTTTTTTGTGTGATTTGAATGCATTTTCCCCTTATTTTGAGTGCTTTTTTAATTGTCCTCCTGACTGCTGCTGGTTGACATTTTCCAGGCATCAAACCTGATTTGTTTAAGAAGAAGGAAAGAGGGTAATTTCATTGAGCTTCTACTTTGTACAAGCTGCCCCCCCTCACTGGCGGTTGACCTACCACTGAGTGGGTTCTCTCCCAGCGGCGGAGGTGGAGGGAATCTTGACTGACTCAGGGGTGTTCACTTTCCGTGCGATCCACGGCAGAGCCTGCCTCCACGGTGCACACTAAGTGCAGCAAAAGCGCTATGAAAGAGAGTTTGAAAATGCATGAGCCTTTAAGTTAAACTGTTTGCTGTCAAGAAATAACAATATGTAATAGCAAAAACAACTTTTTGTTTGTAGATGTCCTCAAGGAGCTTGTACTTTTAAGTCCTCATGATTTCCTACATACTCTGGTTCCATTTCTACAGCACAATCATTGTACATACCACCACAGTAATATCCCAAGTAGGTATTTCAGTGATTGTATTTTGAAGTTCTCTTACACTATTATTACTCTATCGTGTTCCTTGCTGATGTCAAATATTGACCTTTTTAATATATCCCTATTTTATCCTAACTTATACTACAGTGTCTCTTGGACCTTATTTTCCATGTCGTGAAAATTTGAAATTAATAGGGGGAAAAAGCAACATTCGTCCTCCACGCCCTGAACTCAATATGTGCCTCTTGCCTACCATGGTGGAAGCCAGCAAGGTACGTGACCGTGTGGTCTCATCAATCGCTCTTTCTCTGTTGTTTTCCCTTTGTATAAAAGCATTGCAAGGATCCAGTAGCATAATGCGTCTACGTTTTCTTTGTAAACAAAGCACGATTCTTCTTCAAGATGTGTTGTCCTCATATACTCCATTCTAGATGTGCACTCCCGGAGCAGCGGTTCCCTGCCCTTGGTGACACGCAGCTTCATATTCCAGACACGAGACGAGTCTGAACCTTGTATTCAGATAAAAAACAAAACACAGATTTTGATAATGGTCCAATCTGTTTGTGGCATTTATAAAGAAAATTCAGGAACCGCCCAGGGATTGTCCAGATAGGTTTCAAAGTATGTTAAGATTTTTTTTGCCAGACAGCTCAACAGATCATCCAGGTTTTGTTAGAGTCCATTCCACCGGGACCGAGGCATAACCTACTGTTTGTTTGGGTAAAATACCAGTACCTGAAGCACCCTGTAGGGCTTGAAGTCTCTTGCTTTCCATTTTCCCGTCTGCGGGCTTCCTGAAGGGATGCCACCTTCGGTGGGGCTCCTCCGTAGTCACTTGCCACGTCCCGTTACTGCAGTTGCAGCGACGGTGGGATTCAGCTCACGTAACTTTGCCTATCTAAAAGGTCAGCGTCCGGCTCTTTCTGTGGTTAATGGCGATAAATAGCCGCCCTCGGAAGGGGGTGAGCAGTTACCCACCTTCCTGTCCTAGCCACCCGAGTCCGGACGAGGTGACTCTTCCTCTGGAGGAGCCCGTCTCTCTCCCCGTTGACTGCAGGGAACACTGAAATGCCTAGATTTTAGATAGCTAAAGTCAGGTAAGGTGAATCCCACCCTAACAGGAATATGTATGGACAATCATTTGAAGAAGGAGAACTGGTTACTTGCTGTACAGTAACTGTGGTTCTTCAAGATGCTTTGTCCACACAGATTCCGTGGTCCTCCTCCTGCGCTAACTCAGAGTCCTGTCATAGGGGGTTCTTTCCGGTGAAGGAGCGGAGCGGTGGTTGAAGCCGCCATACCCCTTATGCCCTCAGGTACAGTGGTCGCAAGGACACACTGGGTGCAGGCACAGCCCCAGTGGACACTGCTATTCAGAAAGAATCCAATCTCCCGCACATGGGGCCTATGTGCACGTAGATGGGAATCTGTGTGGGCAACACATTTCGAAGAAGCACGGTTACTGTAGGGTAAGTAACCCTTCTTTTTTAAAGCTTTCCAAATGATGCTTTGTATATTTGTGCACCATCAAATTTACCGTATAACCAAAGTTTTCTAAAAAAGGTGTAGAAGCAGAATTTATCTGTAGTGGTTTTTCCCATCCCGTATCCAGAGCTAATGGGTGGGACACTAAATAATGTAAATATTTGAACTCAGAAAGTCGTCATATTGTATGACATGAGATTGTACGCTTTGTAATGAATTCATACACGTTAGGAACCAGAAGATTTTTAAGCCTCTAAAGCCACATCCGCAATGACGTTTCCCTGTGGTTTTGCATGCTTCCTTTTCATTCGTTTGATTTGTGTAAGATTGCGTTTGTTTGCTTGAATTTTTGAGATTTCCTTTTGGCTATCTGGTCTACAGAAGCTGGTGCCATTTTAAGCGTATACATCTAAAATATATTAAAATACTGGCACGCAAACTCCTTGGCATATATTTATCGTTTGGTTTGAGACATTCCTGAAAATACTGCTTTGAAAGCTTGTGAAGCTCAGTCTTGAGAAAATCCCGACTTCTACGGAGCGTAACTGACAAATTACGATCTGAAAAGCAGCCGTGTAGATGTATTTCGGTATCTGTATATGATTTAAAATTACTGCATTCTTTTCTTGTCGTCTTCGAGATGTGGTATGCGCACAGCTTCGCATCTTCTCAGTCTGTGATTCGGAGTCCTACAACAAAAGGCTTTACTGGCGGGGGAATTGCCTTTGCCATCCCTCCTCCCATCTCCCTGTCGTGCTTGCCAAGGGCGCGGTGAGGAGACGCGGCTGGCCGGGGTCAGACCTGGGAATTCCCATCGCGTTTTCCTGTAGCATTTGATTACACACTTCAGGGCAGGAAGTGGGGTAACAGTAAGCTGGATGCTTAGGACGTCTGGTTGCTGTCCAGTTGCTTATGTAGTTTAAATGAAGGTCTCTTAAATCTTCAGGGCAAAGATGATGTTTACGATCGTATGCTGCTAGACTACTTCTTTTCTTACCATCAGTTCATCCATCTACTATGTCGAGTTGCAATCAACTGTGAAAAGTTTACTGAAACCTTAGTTAAAATGAGTAAGTATGAAGGTTAAACAGCCTAAGGATATTTTTTTTTTTTTTTCTGTGATAACTGTGAGTGTTTCTCCACTAAGTTTTATAGTCACATTTTTTAAGAAAAAGCAGAGCTTGTGAAACTCGCTGCATTAATCATTCTGGACATTCTTTTTGTCCACAAAACTGTATGACATGTATAAGGTAGTGCGATCTTACCTACGTGATGGTCACGCCTCAGGCCTGTCCAGAAAGGAGCTGAGGCAACCAGTGAGAATTGGGTCTCCTTGCACATTGAGAGTTTAACGTGGGACTTGCCGAAGCTTTTTTTCTTTTTGGTTTGGCCCTTTAAGTGGCTTCGGGCAGATCCTGAATCCGCAGCATCTCTGCCAATGGCACTAGTCGGCAATCTGCCCAGGAACACGTGTCTAGGCAGTCACTGCTGGCACTGGTTCTGTTGTTACCAGCCCGGGGCCATTTACCCCATAGTTTTGGGAACCCTCACAACATTTAACCAGGTTTATAACCATTTGGTTATGTAGCTTGTACCTGATACTCATCGTAGCTCTGCCAGCAGATACCGCCGGTACTCGGGTTTCTTCCTGTTGTAAGGTAAACCTGTTGTTTTTGGGGTGTGAACGAGGCGGTTGCGGCTTTATCTGTCCGACTCCTGCAGCCATTCAGCTGGTTCTCTGCAGGGGAGAATCCCGCGAATTGCCCCGCGAAGCCCCTGTGCTGCGCCAAAGGCACATCGTGCTGGGGGTAATTTTGGCTTCCTCCACGGACCCCGGGATAAGCTGAGTTACCCAGGGCGGCAGGTGCAGACGCACAAGCATTGGCGTCACACAAATAGTTACTACATGGCCACACAGCCTGGGAGCTGTGTCGCTTCAGTTGTCCGAGGTCAGATGTGTAGCCAGGTTTTCCTCCGTAGTCAGTGGAGACACACAGATTCCTTCCAGGAGACATTTATCTTCTGAATCTGAAGAATCCCAAGCAGAACGAGCCACCTTCTGCGAACACCCGCTTGCTTTCTGGTTTCCTCTGCCTGCAGAGGCCAGCTGGCTGTGGTTAAATGCCACTTCTAGGCAACAGAACTACACAAAACTAGCCTTGTCCCAAGAGCGATGATGATAGAATGTTCTTTTGAGCCCCTGAATCGCCCATTTGCTCGCCGTTTGTCGCAAAAAATTTTAGCTCGGGCGTAATTAATACTTGCTGTAGCTTGTGTTAGTTGTGAAGCGTGCTGGGAATGCGTATTGTTTGCCGCTGTCTCGGCGTACCCCTCAACTCTTTCATGGTCTAGGTAACTATGGTGCTTGGGTTAATAATGAAGATTAGCCTTTAAAAAGTATATGCTGGTTTTAAAAAAACCTGTAGCTGGCCAGTTGAAAATGTAAGACAGTAGTAAAATAACCTACTTACAAACCCAGAACTAAAGCCAGCTCTTTAGGTTTTTTACATCTCACAGAAATACTGATTAATATATATATATTTGTTAAATGTACTGTAAAAACTTCACAGATGATAGGTCTTTCTGAGGTTGAAAAATGCTTAGAATGGGGCCTTATAAAATGATACAGCACCTTGGTACTGCTTTTACCAGGAAGCGCGAGTATCTCCAGTGAGATTCTCACACAGTAACTCATTTTCTTGTACCATTTCAGGTGTCCTAGTTGCATATGAAGGTTTACCGCTTCATCTTGCGTTATTCCCCAAACTGTGGACTGAGCTTTGTCAGACTCAGGTAAGAGTCAGTGGGTTTGAGAACCAACAGAATGGAAATACAGGCAAAATACAGCGGATGTGAAACGGAGATTAACCCGTAAATTGTAACTAGTGGGTATTGTTTAATCATTCAAAACCACTAGTATTTTGCATAGAAAATATCTTCGCTTAGGTTGCCTGTCATCTGATAAACCTGCCTGTCACCTGCTAAATCCAGTACAAAAATCTAGCAAATTGAATAATAATAACTGACCATAGTTAATTTGTACAATTTACTGATACCCGATGGACTTGACCTACGTTTATCGGTAAGAACGGGCCAGGATGACCTAAGAGCATGAGTGGGCCTGGCTAGCTGTCTCCAGCTGAGAGAACCGTCGCAGGCGGTGCTACCGCTGCGCCGTGCTTCCAGCGCTGACTTTGCGGTCTTCTCTCTCTCTTCACCAGTCTGCAATGTCAAAGAACTGCGTGAAGCTCCTCTGTGAAGATCCGGTTTTTGCAGAATATATAAAATGTATTTTGATGGATGAAAGGACCTTTCTTAACAACAACATTGTGTACACCTTTTTGACCCATTTTCTTCTAAAGGTAGGTGGCCTTTTCATGATGATTTCTATTTCAAGAAATGTAGCCAGAGATGTTATTTCAGTTTAGGATACCGTCTTTTTTTGTAGTTTAAAAAAAAAGTATGTTCTCTTCACAGGTCCAAGGGCAGGTATTCTCTGAAGCGAACTGTGCCAACTTAATCAATACTCTGATTACAAATCTAATAAATCAGTATCAAAGCCTAGAATCTGACTTCAGCAACCAGAGAGTCGAAATTTCCAAAGCGAGCTCTACTTTAAATGGGGTGAGTCTTTTCTAAGCCGCTCAAATATTGGCATCGTTTAGGAGGCGGCTCCTTTTCTCTGGAAACTCTCCAGTGCCAAGAGGCGGGTTCCAGTAGAAGAGGTGGGCATGGTTAGCTGGGCTGCTGCTGAGAGCGCGGGAGGCCGCCCTGCCTGGCAGGCCGGGAGCGCGAGCCCCTACCCCCAAGACAGTCAGAAATTCAGAGCAGCCGCCCGAGCCCTCCAGAACCCTCCGTTCCACAGGGGAGCGACCTGGGTCTCCCCAGCTGATGGTGGGACCATCAGCGGCTTATTGTGGGGAAAAGGGGTAATGCAAAGTGCAGGAGGGTTAATGGTTGAAATCTTCTAACCCAGCAAAGGATTTCGCCTTAACAGTGCGCAGCACCGTGCTGTCGTCTGCTTAGCGCAGACCGACGTTAAGCTCAGCAAACGGGTAGCGAGTGGGAAATTTCAGTAGTGTAAGTACGTTTAGAATTTGATCTTTTGGATGTTCAGAACATCTGAAAGCCTCTGCTTTATTGCACAGATCTGTCGGTGTGTGGGATTAATCGAATACGTGTTTGGAGTAAGGCTAGTTAAGCTTGTTTACTTCTGGATTTTTAGGATCTCCGAGCACTTGCCTTGCTGCTTTCAGTGCACACTCCCAAACAGCTCAACTCAGCCCTGGTTCCAACTTTACAAGAGCTTTTAAGCAAATGTAGAGCTTGTCAGCAACAGAGGAACTCATTACAAGAGCAAGAAGCCAAAGAAAGAAAAACTAAAGGTTTGCTTTCTATAAAAGTGTCACGCTAACAACTCTTAAGGTTTTACACGCTTTTACAAGATTAACGTAACGCTTTGTTTTCTTACCACTGAAGGTGGGCCGTTTCTGGGCTCCGATCCCCAACACTATGGAAGAAATACTGTTTTCTTACGGAGCTAAAGTTCTAGGCAATTACGTAATTTTCTGTAAGGAAATAAGTATTTATTGAAGTATGGTGTTTAATACGGAAAAAGCTAACAGTGTGAAAGGAAAGGCCTATTACTCGGACGCGTGGCATGAAAACAATGCGCTTTCCTTAAGCGAGTCTTCCTTGTTCTCACAGATGATGAAGGAGCTACTCCTGTGAAGAGAAGACGGGTCAGCAGCGACGAGGAGCACACTGTAGACAGCTGCATCAGTGATACAAAAACTGAACCCCGGGAGGCGTTGACCCCAACTAGCACTTCAGATAATGAGACGCGGGACTCTTCGATCATTGATCCAGGCACTGAGCAAGATCCGCCTTCCCCTGAGAACAGTTCTGTCAAAGAGTACAGAATGGAAGTTCCATCTTCATTTTCAGAAGACATAATGTTAGCGACGCGGTCACAGCACACGGAAGAGCAGTCAGGAAGCAGTAAATTTGAAGAGTGCAAAGAGTTTAAAGACCTGCAGCCTTCCAAGGATTCCATGGGAGCCGAGGAGGACTCGGAGTTTCCTTCCACATCGATTTCGGCGGTTTTATCTGACCTCGCAGATTTGAGGAGCTGTGATGGCCAAGCCTTACCATCCCAGGACCCCGACACTAGTTTATCAATCAGCTGTGGCCATTCCAGGGGACTTTTTAGTCATATGCAGCAGCATGACGTTTTAGACATCCTGTGTAGGACCATTGAGTCTACGATTCATGTGGTCACAAGGATATCTGGAAAAGGAAACCAAGCTGCTTCTTGACATTAGATGGAGCATGTCTGCTTTTAAGTCGGGTTTTGTTGTTTGTTGGTTTTTTTTTTTTTTT
>KL265402.1:1619-25291 GCA_000699545.1 Podiceps cristatus
TTTCTTCTTAATAGTAGCCACTAGTCTCAAATGTGGTTACTACTAAGTAGCTTGCATTATACTGTGTTCTTTAATCCCTGTTAAAAGAATGAAGGGCTGTACTCTGCATTTGTTAAAACTTCCACTGTGTGCTGATGTGATCTGCCAACAAAGAATGGAATTTAGAATTAAAAATCTGGTGATAAATGATTTTATCTTTATGTAGCGGATCATAGTTTCATAGCCTGTAACAGCTGTATTTCTTCTGGATGTGATAGGGTGAAAAATTAAAAGTAAATTCAAGAAATGAAAATAAAGAGCGAGGCCTTTCTTTCCTTGTAAAGTGTAGCCATTTGAATTTCCATGTGTAGAAGAGAACTGAAACCAGGTCTTGTGAGTTTACTGTATGACCCTTTAAATGTGCTTGTTGCAGGACTCAGCATCCAGCGTCTTTTAGCTGCTTTCTAAATCTGGATCTGCCTACCAGTCAGTCTGAAAAAGGGGATGTGAAACAGTTCTTTCATCTCTTTACAGTGATTTATGGGATGGTGGCATACTTGTAATGAATTGGGGAGAATGATGAGAGGGGGAGAGCAGCTGCACATCTTGATGCCATTCTGGAATAGAGCTGGAATGCAGTAGCCTCCTGCCCCCGGCAGCTTTACATCATGGGAAGGTTCTGACTGTAAATCTCAGGGCAGTGTCTTACAACAGTAAGTATGTGTTTTCTCGAACTGCAAGAGGTTTAGGTAATAAACCAAAGGAACGGAGTGCTAGTGAGGTGGGTTTTTTTTTTTTTTTGGTAGCTCTCTGTGAAATATGTCTTGTGTGTGTATGCCTCAATTTCCCAGAAATGTTTGGGTCAGTGGCTAAGCAGGGTTGTCTGTCTTGGCTGCAGAGGTTGAACTGAGCTTACTGTGCACCTAATCTGTCTGTTTTGTAAGCAAAACTGAGGCACAGTCTTAGGACTGGCCCTGCCTTCTGTTGTCAGTTAACCTGCTGTTCTGAGGAATCCCAGAGAAGATACTCCACGTTGGTATTATTTAGTGGTGTTTTCCGTCTGCCTTTGAAAGCACAGTTGACGACATATGAAGCGAATGAATATGAGCTGGTGCTTATTGGTTCCATAGACAAAATTGTAGACCTCATTGTTTTCCAACAGGCTCAAAATTAGCCATCAAGATGTCCAATCTGTGCTGTTCTCATTGAAGGCAAGGGAAGTTTCTTCTAGCTGTTCCTACAAGGTCTAGTCTTGCAAAGTTTATACTCTTTGTGGAGAAAAACAAAACAAAAGAAAACACTGTCCTGTTCTTTGGTAGGTGTCTACTGGCTTGGGATCTTAGGTGCTTGTGTAAGATTGTCAGTTAATCAGAAAAGTGAAATACGCCTAGTGAACAAGAAAATGGAGGAAGGAAACCCTGCAGTGCTTTCTGAATTTAAAATAAAGTTGCCAAGAAAAATCTAGATATGTTACCTGAAATATGAAAATAACTGTTATGATAAAAATGTGTAACTTTCCATTTTGCAGGCCTTCTTCAGCACCAGGCAATAGTTACACTGCTCACATGCTCAAAGGAATCTGTTTCACCGCACTGGTGATAAATTGTGAATCTTCTTTTTCTTAGGCTTTTAGAACAAACAAGAACAATTCAGTTTCATTTTTCTGGGGGAGAAGTGAGAAGTAACTCAAGAAAATGACTCTGGTGATTTTTTTGTTAACGTTTATCATTGAATCTGCTACTGGTAAGTATAAATCTTAATTTCAATAGTAGAACCTTCAAAATATTTGCTGAATGTGTGGCATCTTCTTAACAGTTGCTTAGAGTGGGGCAAGTTTTGTATTTTGCAGCTACGAACAAAATCTTAAAAGTTTTGCTAATTTCAGCCCAGCTTCAGACGTGGGAAATTTGGTCAGAATACCAAAATGATGAAATAAAAAGAGGAGAGATGCTACCTGGAGACACATGATGATGTTACATGGGGGGCATGGCTGTATGAAGAGCCACAGCAAGGAAGAGAATGAGTCTGCTTCTCTCTGTGCCATTCAGAAGTGTGGTCACAATAGTTGCTAAACAGCAATAGCCTCTGAGAACCTCAGGAGAAATAGAGACCAAAGGCTTATTTTTTTCTTGACTATTGAATGGTGGTTTTTTGGTTTTTGGGTTTTTTTTTGACTACTGTATGCAAAGATACATTTGGGAAATGTGATTGGCAAAGCAGACTTTGAGACTAAATTTCACACACATAATCTCATTCCAAGGCAATTTATCTAAAGTTTGTAAGAAATCTAGCCACATAATGATTTAGTTTTAATTAAGAAGATAAGAGAATGCCAATGTTACTTCAGAGGATCTCTGCTTTCATGGCAGTTGACCAGTTCTGAGGCTTAGCCATATTTGTCAAGTCAAATCATATGTGAAGAATTTCTCCTTTTCCCTTCCATTTATGGCAACTGCTTTACTGTAGAGTGAGGCCAGATTCTGCTGTTTGTGCCCATTGGACCCACATGTTGGAATCTTTTGAAAATGTCTTTTTTTTTTTTTTTTTAACCTTCCTTTTCCTTCTGGTTTTGCTTGGGTGAGGTAGAATAAAGACTTGGAAAACTGAGTTCTTAGACTGAAATAAGTATTACTACAATAAATAAATACTGCCCAAACCACTCTGCTGAAAGAAAGTCACTTTATAGAAGACCAGTGGCACAGCAAATCACTTTAAAGTCAAGCTAATGTCGTTTTCTGAGATAAGTATTTGTCTTCCTAATGTATTTTTTTCCTCTTTCTCTGAAGAGAACCTGTGTCCCCTTCGTACCTTCATTGATGTGCTAGAAGGGGAATATTTTTCCCTTTGTTATCATGAATCAATGCAAGAATATTTTCAGGAAGAAGCATACACAATAAACTGGTACAAAGAAAATGCTGGAAAGCAGCAGTTGATAAAGGAAACACACCGAATTGTTTCCCAAATGAATTTTCTGGAGTTTTGGCCAGCTGAACTCAGCGACTCTGGGAATTACTCTGTCACTCACAGGTGGGTACACAAGCTGGTGGGTGAACATCCTGCCTTTTGCTTGTCTGCAAAGAAGATAATTTCTTTGTCTTGCTTTGTACTGTTAGTGGCATCTGTACAAAGGAGGTGCAGGGAACTACATTAACTGTGGTGTCATTTCACAATCACCGCCCAGGCAGACCTATAATATTTACAAATAGCTATAGGCAGATGCAGCCTTTTAAAGGTTCTGTCAACCTTTTGATAAGGCAGGTAGCATTTCTGCTGGCTTGTGATTAACTACCTAAGCAAAATGAGTGATAGGCAACCCTCTGCCCACTGCCAAGTAAAAGGAAGCATTTGCTTTTCTTCTCTGCCAGACTTATTCTTCCTTACTGTGTTGGGTGCATCTCACACTATGAGACCTGCCAAGTGGTCTAATTGTATAGTAAAGTAATAAACAAAGAGTGGCACAGAGGAACTCTGTTTTCTGTGCAAACCTTTACATGGTTGGAGCCATTCAAAGAACAAATGAAATCATTAGATTTGATTTCTTACCGCTGTAGTGCATCATGAGTCAAAAGGGATAGTAAAGGTGGGCCAAAATTACTTGGTGGTAATCTTCATTTGACTGCCAGGAAAGACTAAAGGACTAAATCAGAGGTTTGCTGCATGGAGTTCTTACAACTAACTTGCATCAAAACTGTAATGCAGCATTTACAACTGAAGCAATAATTAATTTTAAACACAATATTTTGCATATAATGGTTTCTGCTGTTCTCCAGGTAATATTTTTAAGGTTTTGCCTGATTCATAAATGTTATGGGACTGCGGATACTGAAAAATGCTCTCCATATTTCTCCAGTAACATCGCAAACATGTTAGTTCACAGTTTTAAGTTGGACTTCAACTGTTAACTTCCAAGTTAACTTGGAAGCTGAAAACTTCATGTTTTATTGTTTTATGTATCATTATTATTATTGTCTTACTGATATTATTTTAAAAAGTACTGAGTCACAGTATCTGAAATGCTAACTATTATAAATGAAAAGTCTGCTGGTAGAATATTTATTTTGGGTTTATGTCGTTTGTTTTTAATTGTAGGGCACTCTTTATCCAATTAGTAGGTAAAGTTTGAGAAAAATTTTACTCACGTATGTTGAACCCAATCTTAAGAGAATTGTCTTTAGGGGTGATGAGTATGGTAGATTGGCTATTTTGATGTGCAAGTTCGTGCAAAGGTGGTGTTATGGAGTAGAGACATTTGTCTGAAGCAGCATAGGTGAAGCCAGCTGCTTGGTTTTGGTGTGTGTGGGTTAACGTTAGATAATACCTGACACAGGCTTTTCTGTTGTCGTGGACCTGTACTTTTCATATCAAGTCTAAATTTGGCTTTAAATTTTGGCTTTGTTGATGGCTTTGATCAGTTGTCTATAGGGCCACTTCACTAAAAGTGGTGCAAGAAAGCTATTAAACCTAACAACTCACTCTACTGCCAGCACCTAACCAGTGGTATAAACTGCACGCTCTGACTTACCTTGGCATGGGGAGGGATAGGTGAGGATCACACCTGAATCGCCAGGCTACTGAAGGAGGTTGTCCTAAGGAGTCTAAAATAAAGGACAAAAGAGGGGAAAGCTGTGATAACCCCAGCCTTAATTCACGAACCTTGCTGTTTTGTGATTATTTTAAGGACTTGGAGTAATGACAGTAATTCCACATAAATTACAAGAACGCTGCAAAATGAATATGAATAAAATGTGAACTTCAAAACTGAGGGAAACAGCTATACGTATAGAAGGAGATGACAGAAAAAGAGCTTAAGTAAAACTACTAGGATGAAGTTTGTTAAGTATTTGTTGGAAAACACAAAAATGACTGAATCCTTTGTGAAATGTCTTGATTTGCTGATTTGCTTAATCAGGAAACTCAGAAGAAAGGTTTTGATTACATCAAAGCATTCATTTAGAATTAAGAGTTTTGATTTTCTGCTTTTTGCTTCATTTTCTAAGGCTATATTATGCTACTACATTTTAAAACTCAGTTTTGGAGGAAAGCATTTTTATTTTGGAAAAAACAAAGTTTCTTAGTTAAAAGAATATATTTTGACCACTCTGAGACAACGCAAGGTGTTTTTTGTTGGTTTGGTTTGCTTTTGGGTTTTTTTTTGTTTGGTTGGTTGGGTTTTTTTCAAAATTTCTTTCTGTTGGGCCCATACAGATACTTATTTTTCTGTTAGGGTCAGAATGAAGGCACATGCCAGAATCTTGCAGGCCTCACATGGTAACTCTTCACAGGTCTCACCACTGGAACAATAGGCACAAGAGGATTTTTTTTCATGATGCTTTAATGGGATCTTGGGCTTAGTTTATATGATGGTTCTCACTATTGGCAAGCATATTAAAGCAGTTACATTTCAACAAATACAGAAGATTATTTGCAGAAACAGTTTTCTGCAGAAGCAGAGGACTTTTATAGTCTCTATTCATGGGGAAAAATGTGGGCTATTGTGGACTACTGAATTGGTTTAAGATTTAATAAGAATTAGAATGGAATTAGTATAATTTCAGAGCATTTATAATAGATTAAAGTATTGGTTTTGAAAGCAGACACTTTATGTTTTTATTTAACTTTTTATTTTAAACCGTTTCATTTAGAGATAAGTATTTGTAAGCTATATGGGAAATGATTTTTAGAGTGCTTGTAACTGTTTATGCAGTTTTAGTGAACAAAGTGACAAATATACTGCAGATTTTTGGGAAAAGTAAGACAACACATGTTGACAGATTTTGCAAACTAATTAAATTTAGGGATTTTTTTTTTTCCTGGTATGTTACAACTGATGATATGCAAGAAGTGAGAGTTGAAAATGATGCAACAATGTATTTATGGTGTATTATCCACTTACTTTTAACTTAAAGAAGAATAAGAAACTTTCCAGTTATAGCAGAAGCGTCCTGCTGAGACATAGCATAGATAGCTAAAGTGCGCCTATGTATGTGTTGATGTGTTCACATGTGCTTGTTAGTGTATAGGATATACATTTATACTGGATATAAATTTGTGTTTGTATAAATTTATAAAAATGTTTTTTTGTTAGGATATAAATTCAGGAATTAATAGACATCACCCGTAAGTCTGTGTGTGTCCATCTTCAGCAACATTTCTTGAAATTGAAGGATTTCACATGCACTTGTATTGGGAGCAGTAAGCAGAAAAACTGTGTCACGCACAGTAACACATGATACATTTTAAGAGCATAGAATCATAGAATAGTTTTGGTTGGAAACCACCTTTAAAGGTTAAGGGACCTTTAAAGATCCTAGCACGGCTCACATTTTATACAGTTTAGAGCAGCTGAACCTGGAGTTAATATTGTAGTTTGGAAGGCAGAGTGTCAGTTTCTTGCAGTAGATTTGAAATATTGAGATAACACTGGCTGGTTGCAGTGAAATAGCTAAGGGAAGACTTAGAGCTGGCTATGTATCCTGTAAATTTGGTTTATATTCTCTAAGGGCTTTCACTTCCCTCTATCCTCTCCTGAGTCAAGCTAGTTTTTGTTCTTCCTTCTCAGTGGGTTTGGTGGGGGAAGTTGAAAGGCTATTAAGCCAGGCATGATTTTATTTCCCACAAATTATCACTAAAGAATCTCAGCAAATGAAAAACAGGATAAAAATATAAGAGCTCAGACACTAGCAGCTTAAACAATACAACTTAATGTTTTGTTTTGTTTTGTTTTTTCCCCCAAAATATATATATAGCAGACAACCAGAAATTACATAAGCCAAATTCATCTTAGTTTGCATAGATGTGGCTTTGTCACCTTCCAGGGAGCTGCTCCTTGACAGGTTTTGGATCACTGGGTAGAATGTCATGATCCACTTCAGGTGAAGTCCTCATGTTTGTTGGAGTGATTTCACCAAATATGGTCACAGAAGAAAGCCTCGGTGGAGTGGCGGTGCCGAGGAGAACATGTGGCTTTATTGACCCTTTTTTTTTCTATTTGCTGAATCTAGAAAGTAAAATCATATGGATTTTATGGCTAGATCTGTAATTCCTTCTCCAGCAGTATTTAGATACTAGAGTGATGTGTAAAGAAGCACACACGCTCAGTGAAATTAATTGGAATTGATGTTTTTGTCTACACCTGAGGTACTTACGTTAGGTACCTTTATTGTCTGGGAGAGTGAGGCCTTTCTGGGGCACAGATTATCTTGTCCTAAATCAGATATATAAAATAGGTCACATAAACTGCACTCTAAAAGGTCCCCACAGGGGACTATGGGAACTGTGGTCCCACTACTGACTGCGATTTGTAGGTCTGATTTAAATGTGTAAACCTGATGTTGAAGAATAGGTGAGAAGGACTCCACCCACCGTGAATACCCATGCGAGTACATCTCTGATGGAAAAGTTTTGATAAGGTTTTTCCTGTTTATGACACCGTAGTTCACTGATTGAGAAACCAAACCACTACGTTTTGATTGAGAGAGATAGTCCATTGCAATAATGAGTAATGAATGTCTCAAGTGAGTAAGGAAAACAAGGAGAATCTGTGTAAGCTGAAAAAGGGCTACAATGTGAAGAGGGTGACCAAAATACATAAACACATCTCTTTGGGGTGCGTTTTTAAAAAGGGAAAAACAAAACCAACCCCAAACTTAGTCTAAATTCATCATATAAATGATGTCCTAATAGTTCTTTTGACTCTTGTAACAGTAAAAGGCATGTCAGTCAAGAATGGTGTTTAAGCTGAAACACTTGTTAGGCTTGCTTCTCCATTTCAACTGCTGTGTCCCCTTAGTCCTTCTCATTGAAATGATTCTTGACTAGTTTCAGTTCTCCTGGGAACGATTCCTTTTGCTTTTCTTGGAGACAGAAAGATTCAAACATATTTATGAAGAGATGACTGACACTGGAGGGAAGTGCTCCATGATTACTGCTTTTGCTTTATCAGACCCTGCTTGTTCAGTAAAAAAAATGAGAGCTTTAAACACTGATTGCGAAATCTCACCTATTAATTTACAGCAGCATGCAACTTTCTCTTAAGCCCAAACTTGCCAAAGTTAGGCCAGCTTTGCTGAATGTAAGCCAAAAGTCCTCCAGCTTCTTTTCCCTTGGTAGTCATGTGTTTGGACATACCCAGCAATAAATAATTCACAGCTATAATCTAATTCTTCAGAAGAATAAGTGGATAGAACATAGTAGATATCTGAATGACAATGGTCAGCTCTTTGATATTCAAAAGAGGCATTTCTGGAGCATATTCACCTGATCTTTTATAGGTACTGCATGGGACGTGATGACTGCTTTAGAAGTGGTAGTTCCTCCCTCTTCCAGTCAACCTGAGGTGGCCAGCCACTGTAGATCCCTGATCCATGCAGACTGAAAGACAGATGAATCCTTTCCAAAATGCCTTGTTTTTCAGACATTCTTGTAATTCTGTAACTTGTGTATTTTAGAAATATTTCCAAAATACTGGTGACTATCTGCACAGTATCCAACAATGAATAATGTTGCTTTGTGAACAACGGCAGAGTTGCCCATCTTATTTTTGACATATTTTACAAATACATTTTTCAGTTCCTGCTTTAAAGCTTAGCAATGCATAGGAGATTAAACCTGCAAAATCACTAGCTGATTCAAGGTCCTAAAACTCTTTTATGCTCACTTGTAACTGTACATGATGCCACAGATTTTTTTTTTTTTTTGGTTGATACAACATATATTATAATATTTCATAGATGTCAAATGTTTTGTGATTGATGATTTAGTTTAGATAACCACTTTTGTTATGGGAAATAACAGATATTTGGGGGTGGAAAAGTAATAAAGGGGAATATAAATAATTAGGTCAGTGTAGATATATTTTTTACCTAAGAGATGTAATAGAGACTTTATTTGTATTTTGTTGTGTAAGTGTATTTTGATGTATAACTGTATTTTGTTGTATAAGCTACATCCCTTTAAAAAGCTCCTAAAACTGATTTTGCTGATTTTTTTTTTTTCATAGCAACGGAAAACAAAATTTCACAATTCAAAAATGGACCTTGAATGTACTTGAAAGAAATAAAAGCAGCTGTTTCAACAAAAATCATTTAACTACAGAAATTAAAAATGCTGGAACTGGTCATTCACTGAAATGCAGTGATTTGTCTGTCAATGAGAATGACAGTGTAACGTGGTACAAGGTAATTACTGAGACAGTGTCACTCAAATCATTGGCTATAGAAACAAAAGATTTGATTGCAGGAAAAATTAATTACAAACAATTTTTTTGAAGCATCTACAAACCTTGTAAAGCTTTAATTTCTCAGGTTATTAGGGAACAAACCTTTAGACAGATATACAAAAGAAAGTTTTTCTGTGATCTCAGATTTGTTAGAAAAATGTACCTGTAATTAGAAATATTAATAAACTGGTAGTTTGCAATGGTAAAAGACCTGATGTGCGTGTCTGCTGATTTAGCCAGCAGCTGGTTTAGCCAACCTCTGCTTTGCTGATACATTACCCTGACAGTAGAGGAGGTGCCAAGGTATTTGTTTTACAGTTGGCATGTGCTTATAAAGTAATTGCAAACTTTTTAATTTTACTGTTTCTGAACACTTTTTACAAAATGTGTAACAGATCCAGTTCTGTTCATTTTAGGCAAATCATCGGTCTTCTCTCTACCAGCTTTTGTCAGAGTGTAGATGATATTTGTGTAAGCACCTCTAATGGTTGGGTGTTGTGCTCAACCATTGGTTGAAGCACCCTGAATAGGTTTCTTCCACCCTGTCCCTGTGCATTGCCTTGACCAGTGCTCCTTATTCCTCTCAAGTGTCCTGGGTGGAGTAACAGACCCTGTTCACTCCATGTTGAATCAATTTCAGGAAAGGATTTTGACAGCTTGGGTGCAGGCATCTAGATTCAGCCTGTCGGAATGAGCCACAGCCCTGCTTCCTTGTCCGTCGGGGCCTGGGAGGATAGGACCGTTGATGGACAGGGCCATAGGTGGTTATGTCTTCCTCAGTAAAGGACCATACTCCAGACCGACCTCTCTCATGGCTAAGCTGGGTATACCGATGCCTAATATTTTAATGCCTAATACTGTGTAAGATAAATGAAGCAGCCATCCTTCTGCCTAAATACCCTTTGGTGCTTGACTGGGTGAAAATTTTCAAAGCTTTTCTACCACACCCTAAGTTGAGATAGATAAAACGGGGATGGTCACACATGCCTTTTGTATAAAAGCCTGGTAGCAAGCATATGCATCCTGGAAATGTCCATTCCCTGGGAAATTTCCACCACTGATCATTTCCCTTCTCAATCTAAGGTAATTCAAACCAGAACCAAATATTGCTGCGCTTTCAGAGGACATTTCACTTAGCATGTGTTATGGATTAAAAAAAAAAAATAAATCCCTGTATTTTGGGGGATAGGGAGGGTAAACAAATGTGAGTCCAGCTCTTGTCACCCTCTGAGATGGACACTTTCCCTATTGTCGAGGCATAATGCTTTAACCTGAAAGCTCCTCCTCCTAAGTCTGGACATCTTTTGGCCACAAGCAGGTGTCACCTACAGATCCAAGCCATCATTTTGAAAAAAACAGATGAGAGCATTTAAATTCCTGATAATATATTTTTATATTCGGATGCTTACTTGGAATTGCAGTGCGCTCAGCTTCTAATGGGTTAAATGTTCAAATGTTGCATTTAAGTGACTATGTCTGCAAATGGATCCCCCTCCTCTTTTGGGTCAGATAAATGTCATCGAAATGACACTTGTTTCAAAAATAATTTTTAACTTTTTTAGGGTTTTGAATGTATGCTTGCTACAGAATAATATTTTCTGTTTTTATTGATGCAGGACTGTAAGGTCTATGAAAATGAAACAGAGCGGAAACTGGATTTTAAAACCTTAACAGTACAGCACTCTGGGATATATACCTGTAAAATTTTAATCAGTCATGAAGGAAAGATATACCACAGCACAAACACAATTAAGCTGGTAGTAGAAGAAGGTAATAAAGCTTTCTAAAATTTTGAAGCATGCTTTTTGGTTCTCTTTACTATGGAGATTTTTAATTACACTTCTCATTTGATAAATATATATAAGGGTGATCAAATCTAGTAATCTGAACTATTTCACAATAATTTCAAAAATAAAAAAACAGCAGCAGAAGTTTATATTTTCCAATTTTGGAAAATTTATTTAGTGTGTTTTCTCTGTGGTTTTATTCTTTTCAAAATTAGCTGCTGTAAGTGATACAAACTTACTCAAGGTTTTGGGGAAGAGCCTTTCCAAACATTGTAAATTGTGCACTGCGTATATATGCATGTGAAAAAAATTCAACAGGATGTACTATGTTTTAAATTACTCAATAATGCCAGAGCCCAGATATCATTCTTTGAATTAAATGAAATGCTTTAGAAATAAAGCAAATGTGTAATTTTTACTGTGCTAGAACGTAAGTAAGCTATTACTTCAATAGCAGTACTTATTTTCTGTTTTAGATGCACCAGAGGTTGTAACTTCGGAGATAGTTGGGCGCGATGAAGAAATTGAAACAGAAATAGGTATCAAATTACTACAAGAATCTCTGTGATAGCTACTGCATATATTTGCTTTTGTTCTGATCTCTTTATGGATGATGGTCTGGTTAAGTGTAATCAAACTAAGAATGGTCTAACCACTCCTGGATGTGATCCATCCTCGCATCTGGTTATGTTTTGCCTAATGTATTCCATGGTTGATACACAAGTACACAGAATGTACCCTTTTACAGAGGCAGAAGCTGAGGTTACTGCTAGGACCAGCAAGAGAAAGTGGTGCGATGATAAACCATCTCTCCGTGGCTTTTGTAGATAGCAAACCCCACAGAGCCACGTGTGAAAGACATCCAGTTTGTTCAGCAAACAGCAATAATGAGTAATCCCCTTAATACCTGATGCAGCTGAAGTTATTATTCTGCAGGAAAATGAAAAGTGTGGGGGCTGACAGTCCTAGCAATGTGAGCATGCAGATCTGTCACTGCTGCAACACCAAGACCTTAACTGTGCTTCTAGCTGGGAGTAGGTTAGATAACATGGTCTGCAGGCTTTACCCTGTGTTGGACAGGACCCAGGATTTTGTGATTGAGGCTGTAATTAAAGTTTTAAAAACAGAAATTTACCTTTTTTCCTCTCCTGTGCCTGAGGGCTTCTCCCGTCTGGTTACCTAATCCTTCCTTTCCAAGTCTGAAAAATCATATTTGCCTTCTCTGTTGCTCATATGTGTATCTCATTTGCTCAGCTAGGACCTCAGATGTTCATTTTCCTTCCTTCCTACAAATACCAGTTGGTAGGTCTTTTTCCAGTGTTGGTACCCCAATCCGATGATGCCTCGTGTCTCCCAGCCTCCCAGTACACCCTTCCTGCACAGTTCTTCCCACTTACTGTGCTTGTCCCAGCCCTTAGAAGGTAGCAGGGTTCAGCATCAAATGGTTGTGAACCACCCGTCTTCCATCTCTTATCTGCCTTGATAAGATCATTTGATTAGGTCATTGAACTACCTGCTGAGTGATGAGACAGATGGCATGGTGGAGAGTGAAGGGAATTTTGGATGAACTAGGTCCATAGTCTGTCAAGTCTGTCATTGTTTAGATATTGTTCCATAATAATTCCCTGAAAATAGCTGTTGTGTGTGGTGAAAAGCTAGAGTTGCAAGGCAGATGATACTAGAAGTTTAGGTCTGTGTTTCAGTCTGTGATTTGGATTTCTAAGGTCCGAATCTAAGATGGGCAGATTTTCAGCTGGATCCTGTTTTAAAAGTTCTTAAGCAGTTCCACTGGAATCATCCACTCCAATAAATCTTGAGAAGTCAGCTTATAATTTGTGCCCTTAGAGAATGCCTGGCCAGGCCTCACTTACTGGAAAGCGTTTGTACATGATGGCCTGAACAAGAATGAACATGCATCTTTTGTGGCTTAATAAAGGACGTTCTGGATATGTTTCCTGGAGATGATGCTGACGTAGCCTAGAAATGGTGGTATAAAGTTGCAGCTAACCTTGGGTCAAGCTTCCCATGACAATGTTTAAAATAAAATGCCTTGCAACTTATCAAGTCTCATACTCCAGAGCTGCAGCCTTCTGCCTTTATTTTCCCAAGTACACAGTTGTCTTTTTAGCTTTGCCCTTTCTCATAACCAACTAGACTCTACAGGGTGGTTCCTGTCACTTCAAATTAGTGCTTCGAAATGGTACAAAGTAGCTGACTGACAAAGTGAGTTGTTCACATATTCAGGATTATGCTGATTTCCAGGTGTGCTGGGATAAGAACTCCTTCTGTGAGACTTCAGCTGGGGCTCTAACAGGTTCTGGCTTTATTGACTAAGTGTAATAGTTCAGCTATTATAATCAATTGGTTGTAAATCCCTTTACCAGTTACTTACTTTTACCCGGCCTTGGGGCACTGGTGATAGATTATCCTCTCCTGTTTTCTGCCTGCAGCACACAGTGTAGTTATAGAATCGTGAAAGGGACCCACAAGGATCGTCAAGTCCAATTCCTTTTAGTTCTCTAGAGCCCGAAATTCTCTGGCCTATTTAAACTCTTCTGGCTGTGACAGTTTATCTGGGAGGAAGCAGTGGATGGCTGTCACTCTGCAACAGGGTGCCACAGAGCCCTACGCCTGCTTGCCGAGGCCACCACCAGTGGAACACCTATCGTGCAGGGGCTACGAGGTCCAGAAAGGAGCAGAGCTCGTGTTACCATTGCCTGGAAAGCTGACGTTTTACTGCACTTTGAACATGAATGCTACTTCTGACCAGGTCTTCTCATGTTCTGCTTTGTTTAGGTAAAGAAGAGATACTCAATTGCACAGGTTTCTTGGGTTATTCTATGCGAGAAGATGCCAGCCTCTACTGGTTAAATAATCAAAAGTTTCCAGAAAAATGCACAGGTATCCCTGAGAATGAGTCTTCAATATGTGAAGAAGAGTTAAAAAAATTACAGTAGGTTTCCTGAAAATACTGCACTTTTGTTTGTATGTGATAACGTCCTGCACTTTGTGGAACTGCAAATTTAGTAAAACCTCAGTCTGAGCTTATTTTAGAATCTTTTCCTCAAAGTCCACCTCTCAGCTGGTTGTAGGTTTCTGTACAGGTAGTGTTGCTAACACCATTCCTTGTTGCAGGTTGGGAAACAAGTTCTATCTCACAAGGCTACTGCGGATTAAAAAAGTAACAGATGAGGACATGCATCATAATTTCACTTGCATGTTACAAGTTGATGAAAGAACACAAATAAAAATAGTGAAACTGAAGAAAGGTACAGTAGAATCTATGAATCATACTTCTCATATGTAATTATTAATCATGCCAGCATTCTCAATCCTGCGGGCTGGGTACTGATTTCAGAACATCTATCCAAATATGTCCATGTGCTTATGAAGGCCCTGGTCCATCTAGTGCTGGACCTAACAGCCCCCCGGGTGATTCCTCCTGCTCTGAGACAGGGGCAGCAGGGGTTGCTGCTAATCTGCTAGAGCAGCGGTGTGAGGGCTCCGTAGTTCAACCGCTGCTGCTGTGGACGCAGCTGGGGGAGGCTGAGGTATGTTCTGGCTTACAGGTCCCCACGCAGCACTTTGTTAGATCCCGTGACGGAGCATTCCCCGTGCTCTCCTACTCATCAGATTGGTGGGATCGCTGGGGCTAACTACCCAAAACTTGGTGCAGCCCAGAGTCTGCTGTTTGGATCACTTTGTTGATTAAGCATCTCTTTCCAAAATTAAAATCTGAAGTTTTGGTTGGGTTTTGTGTTGTGGGGTGTTGTGGGTGGGTTTTTTAGTTTTTGGTGGTGGTGGTGGTGGTTTTGGTTTTTTGGGTTTTGTTTGTTGGTTTGGTTTTTGTTTTGTTGTTTTTTTCTGGGGTTTTTTGTTTGGTTGGTTTGGTTTGGTCTTGTTTTTGGTTTTGTTTTTTTATTCCTGGAAAGGTCAATCTTTTATATTCCTGATAATGCCTGAAGCATTTTGGCAAACGGTTTCTCTCTTGTCAGGGACTCTATCCTCCTAGCTATGGAAAGCTGACCCCCTACCATATAGTAGTAATTCACATTTATAGTCCAGGCTTTCCCTTCTTGTTTTCCATCTCTGTTAGACCTTTACAAGCTTTACTGGGAGGAAATATGTGAAAATAGACTAGTTAAAAGATCATGCATATAATAAAGCAAATGAAATACAGACAACAATGAGCATGACTTGACAGTGCCTTCATAAAGACTTCACAAAGATTTAAAGGTTAAAAAAATCTGTATTTGGAACTAAAAAGACAAAGATAACAGAATTTAAAAAAAAAAAAAAAAAGCCTGAAAGAAACTAAAGACAGGAGAAAGAAAAACAGTCTTGGTCAAAGAGATTGAAAGGGACATTAAGGACTGTTATGGATAGACTAAGAGAGGAGTGAAAGGTAGAGAATAACGAGAAATAATGAAGAACCTGAAGAAAACTCATTGTAAAAGCAGGTGACCACCAGTTTGGGATGCTGTACATCTATGAGTCTCTATAGTGCCTGTCTTGATCCTGCATACAGTTCATTTACGTGTGCAGAAGGTGTGTGAATGTGTGCAAGATTTAGAGTAATCCATGTTCTGTAGTTCTTCTCCATGTCAGGTTAAGTTACATTCATAGGTGCTTGAAGTGTTAGCAAGAAATGATTCACATCAACATTGTGGTTTTTGGGGGTGATATTAAGATGTCATGAGTATCGAATACAGTAATCTTGTCATGTAATACTCTTTGTTAAGACTGTAATTTCCTGGGTTTCTGTTTTACAGGGAACACCCGAGATCTGCCTGTGCACATATTTACAACTGGAATGGTCCTTGCTGTACTATTGCCATGTGTTGCTGTAGCTGTGGTGTTTGTCTGTGTGATGTTTAGAGTTGACTTAGTTCTGTTTTACAGGAACATATGCAGAAGAGACGACACTGCTGGAGGTATGACTTGGCTAATGCTGACGTTGAAATAAGAGTTTTGATTAAAAAATTGTTTCTGGGGGGATCTATAAAACAACCATCTTTGAGGAAGAGACAAAATAAATCCAAGAGTTTTGTGAGCAGAATCAGCAAAGAATATGTGAATGAGAACTTGATGGTCAGGTGCTAAAGTGAATTTCTAATACACCTGGGGCAGTAACGGCAGGTAAACATAGTGAAGAAGCTGCCTCTGGAGCATGTAGTGGAAGGGACATGGTTAGATGCTGTTCAGATGTGCTCTGTTCTCCCATATTCTTCATCACAAAAGTTGATGAAGGTGGAGAAGTTTACAGTTCTCCATCTGTAAAGAGGATGAGCATGCTGGAGTTGTCAGACAGGCAGATTGACAGAAATTCGTTTTCACCTCACTGATGCCCTTCAGTGAAGTGAAAGTTAAAATGCTTCCTTGACTGTAGAGGCCACTGCAATGTTTATAGGTTTGTCACTAAATGCACCGAAGAAGAGCAGGGGAGCACACCGCCAGTATCTTATCAGGCAGCATCGCTGTGCCCTTGACTTAAGGAGCAAGACTGATAGTTACCCAAATCTGGGTATAATTTTTCTGAAAATAGTAGCAAAAAAACTTGCTGTACACGTGTCTGATTTTCTTATCCCTCCTTAGTCTCTACATCAGCTGGAATATAGATTGAATAAACTGCAGTGCTTGGAGATGTCTCAGTCAGGGGTGGATGTCACCTATGCCTGCCAGCGTTATTTATCTGTCTGTCGATGTCAGCTGTCACTGCATACACTGGCTTACAGGGAGGATCTCCAAGAACCTGGACTAGGCCACTCTGGAGGAGCTGATTGTCTGATACTAGGCAATGGATTTCCTACTCCTAGAGCTCTTCCATGTGTAGGGTTTAATGAACTTTAGTTTGTGCTCTCTCTTATGAACAACATGTAGTAAAGCATCCGGAAAGGGAATCAAAGAAGTACAGTTTAAGGTGCAAAGCTATGTGCACCACTGTATCAATCCAGATAGTTGTTCTGTAGCAAAGTTCCATTAGATGTCACTCAATGTGGTAGAACTGGCCTCTTGGTCTTGGATTTTGTGTTTGTAAAGTATTGCCCACAGCATGACCAGACATGGTATACTCTTTTAATTAAGATAATAAATCAGTTTATTCTCTTTTGCCCGTACCCATTCTACAGAACTACTTGATGGTCTTAGGGTAAAATAAATGTGGAAAACTGCAGTATAACTTAAAAAGCATTCTTATCAGGTTACAGACATATTTTTTGCTTCCCGTCGCTTTCATGATCATCACAGATGTAACGTGACATTTCTTTCCAGATGGAAAAGAATATGATGCATTTGTGTCTTACCTGAAAGACTGTGTTTCTCCTACCGAAGAAGAGAGAGAATTTGCTTTGAAGATATTACCCATGGTATTAGAAGAAAAATTTGGGTACAAGTTATGTATATTTGAGAGGGATGTATCCCCTGGAGGAGGTAAGTGTATTGAATTTTCTTATTATTAAATAGGCACATCATTTTCACACAAAAGTAAAAGTCTATACTTAGAAGGAATTCTGTCAAATGTGTTGTGCATTGAAATGCTACATTTTTCATTTAATCGAGACTGTGCATGTGAAGTTTACATGCACATATTTTATAGATATATTTATGAATTCATATACACCTACACACATACACACACACATACACACGTATCTTTTATTACACAGAACCAAGATGAACAGATGAAAAAGCTAACACGGAGAAAGTTAAGGTGAGAACACAGAAGATGTCAAATGTTTCACAGTCAGTGCTTTTGCTCTGCTTTTGCTGAGAGCAGGTGCCTATGAATGAACTCCCATTTATTGCACAGAGCAGCTGGTGTCTCTGATATTAGTTATCCTCGGGTAACTTGTATGATTGCTGTATCTTCAGTGTGGTGGTTAAAACCATTTTGTGAATGCAATGGATGTCATAACAAAATAGAAATGAGAACACGGAATTTTGTTTCACTAAATGGTCTATGAATAGATGGCCTTTTACAGATGCTTGGAAAAAGATACTGGGGGATTCCGTTCAGTCCAAAGGTCTCGTTGAGGAATAGGATTTCATTGTTAAAGACACAGACCAATAAGTTCGATCAGCCTCCTCCACAAGGCAGGAACTTCTCTCCTTGTATCCATTCCTGACATAATTTTCTAACGTGAGAATTGGCACAATTCTCCCAAGCCATTTTTTTTCCAGTTATTCTCTCTCCTTAAGTATTAAAAACCCAGCTTTCTGAAGTGTTCAATCTGATTCTTGCAATAGTTTTAGCTTGTTTCCTTTTCTCTTGTCTGATCCATTGTGAATATGGAAAACAGAGTATTTCTTTCTATTTACAGGAGCCTTTGGTGTGTTTTAATACCCTTCAGCCTCCTTTCAGTTTTCTCTTCTTTAGGTTACTCCTGCAGTTTACTTTGCTTTTCCCTGCAAAGTATGTTTTCTAGATCTCTGGTCTCTGTAGACCATGTTGACCCATGGTGCTGAAGCAAGCACAGGAAGCTGTGCATGAGAATTCAGTTTGGCACATGGGTGTTTGAAGGGTATCACCATTTGATTTCCTTCATTGCTTGTCATGACAAAAGTCATGGATCTGAAACAGCTGGAACTCATTCTTTCATCACATGCTAGTCTTCTCAAACTTGTGTTACTGGCAATAGATTTGGGTATTCGGTGACATAAAGGAAGGAGTAACCTGAGAGTTATTGAATATTCGGAGAGAGGTTGCTGTTGGTGACTTTTTGTGGAATCACTCGATGGTATCTATTATGAAAGAGCGAAGAGGTATCTGGTTGGAGGGAAAAAAAAAATTGCTGTCACCTTCTATCCCTGTGGCTACTGAAAAACAACTGTCTAGCATAGCTGGAGATGGTATGTAGGCTTTGTCTTCTCCAGAAGACAAACGTTGGCCATACCTGAGCTGTTTTTCACAGACTCTTAATCTGTAATACATATCAATCTTTTCTTAGGGACAGGATGCTTACATGCTGTCCATTTTAAGGGGAACATTTCTGGTACATGTGTGATTGTTAAAGGATAAGTTGATTCAGTGCCTATCCTTTCAATTTAGTTTAATAACACATTTATCTTTAAATTGCAGCGGTTGTTGATGATATCCATTCATTCATCGACAAAAGCCGAAGATTAATCATTATACTGAGCCAGAACTACATTTCTGACAGAGCCATATATGAACTTGAGAGTGGATTGCATAAAGCCCTAGTTGAAAGGAAAACTAAGATCATATTAATTGAATATATGCCTATAAGTGACTACAATTTCTTGCCAGAATCACTGTCTCTTTTACCATCTAAGAGGGTTGTGAAGTGGAAAAAGGATAAATCTCTTCCCATGAATTCCAGATTTTGGAAGAGCCTTCGGTACCTGATGCCAGCAAAACCTACCAAGATAAACACCAAAGGGCACTATAATAATCTTGTCCTATGCTCAGAAGGGTCTCAACCGTGGACTGAGGGCTGTGACTTTAATGCAGTTGTATAACAATTCTGGAGATGCAGATGCTGTGGAAAACTGTGTTTTGTTAAGTACTAGAAAACACATACTGCACGCTTACTTTGGGAAGACAGTGTTCATAAGAGGCCAAGTCTGAGAAGAATATAGAAATTGTTACAGTGGCTAGGATGACGTTGACCCAATGCTAAATGCTGTCCCAGAGAGAGTTTTCTCAGCGATCTGCACAAGGAACAGAAATTTGATTCTGCTTAGGACTTACCACATCACACAAAGCACAATACAAAACATTTTTATTTCACATTGTCCAGTAATGTAGAATGTTATTAATTGTACTTGCATACTTTTTGAGGCCCCTCAATAAATAGATCAGTATTTGCAAAGTATTATTATTTAGATCTTGGTTTTGTATTTTGGGATTTCCTAAGGATCCTGCTTGGGAGTAGGCCCAAATGGCTCCTGCCCTAGAGACCTTGTCATGCAGGCTTTGGGCAGTGTCAAGCAAAAAAATCAAGTGAAAACAGGGAAGAGGGAGGTTAGAAAGAGTAGGGCAGATTTGGTCAGGCCAACAGTATTCACTACTGGCTTGTACATGGTCTAGACAAGCCAAGCAGGAGTGATTTGGAGAAATAGTAAAGACTTTTTCCATCTTCCTGTTTCACTGAGAAGAGGGGGATGGGATGGAGATAAAAGTATTTTGTTCGTGGACACTGATACTTACATTATATCCTAGGCTGCCTTCAGCTGAGGGATGTACAATATTTATTTGAAAATGAGATCTTTGATATGTACATATATTCTAACCCTTTTGAACATTTGTACTTAGTATTATTTAAAAAAACCCCAACAAACAACTTAGTAATGCCATTCAAAACCATAGTAATTTTCCCTTATTATTATCTGCCTGGTAGAAGATACCAATCTGACATAAATTCCTGGATAAAATGGAACTGTATTTCCTCCTAGTACTACTGGGGAGAAATCAATAGAGAATCATTTTGGAAGATCTGACAGTTTGCTAGAACACTGTCGAGGCTCAGCCCGCTCTCATCATTGCCTTGCATTCAACTACTGCTAGTTCTGAGGAGATGTCTCTTTGACACTGACAACTCATACAGCTCTAGTGGAGGAGCTCTGTTACCTTCACAGTGCACTTGAGAACACAACTGGAGTGCTGGGTGTCATGGCAATGTCTCAAGATTCGTGAGAATGAAATACCTTGTTGTTTATCAAATATCCTGGTATCAAGCATTGTTTCTGACAGATGTTTGGGTAAACGTAAAAGCTAAATGTGGGTTTCCAAATGGAGACAACACAGGTTAACAAGCAGACAAAAAGGAACAATGCAGTAAGACACACATCTGTGGTGTCCTTCAGATCAGCTCCAGGAGGTCTCCCTCTTTCTGTCAGGCAACTAAAGAGCTATTGAAATGTGATTCTTAAGCAAAAGCTGTTCTCTGGCTTAAGCTTTTACTGAAGACAATTTCTGCTCTGTAGATATGTGTGTCTTTATATTTGCAAATCTTTCTCAGGGTTCAGTTCTTCTCTACCAGTGTTTCCTGTGATTTGTAATCACAGATCAGTTTTAACATTCTCCTGCAGGACTAATGATTGCCCCTACTTCAGAAATGCCTTTGGACATATTGGGCACATCCATTGCTTGGTCAAACAGCTGACAGTAAAGTCAGCAACTTTCCTGGTACTTAACTGAGGTGTTAAACTTGCTTCTCAGCTGCATAGCTTTTCATATGCTGTCACCAATGTATTGCCTAGTAACATAAAGTGTCAAATGTGTTATACTACACATGTGAATATGGATAGTGCACATAGTTTGTTAAAAGCTCTGGACTAAGCCTACTCTCTATGAGAATCAGCTACTATAAACTGAGATTGAATCTGCCATGAGCACCCCCTCACCTTGGTTTGGAGAGATGATGTGACTGCATATACCTACGATATCTCATGAAGCTGTGCCCTGAAGATCGTGAGGCCATGCAGAATTTGACTGGACTGGGGTTTTACAGAATACCAGAGAACTATATACCAGAATACCTAAGGAGGTTTGAAAGCTAAATGGTATGAACTCCAAAGTTGTTTGAATGCCAGCAAAGCAGACATTCAGATGCAGTACAATGAACTCCTCAATATCTGTAAAAGAGAAATTATTTTTGCACAGAATGGTACCGTGACACAGTCATTTAATCTCTATAGGTGATTGTCACTGCTCGTGCTGTGATAAAGGGGGACAAGGGAAATTAAGGAAACGCATCCTCACATTAACACCAGATGTTGTTCTTATTGCTTTTATATCCTGAATTACTGACTTTAATCGGGGATTGGAAATGCCTGCTTTCTGTTTACCAGTCCCTAGAGAAAAGGAGATGCTAATATGACTTTTATGGACTGTAGTTGTGTTGATTTGCCTGATTGTGCGTATGTCAATTTATAAGTGAATTCACATGGCAGTTGGTTTGAGGTAATGGGTCATTTCAGTGATTTATATTGCATTTTTTGCTCCATTTTTGCACTTAATAAAACTTTATTTCCCCCTCTCTACATCCATGGCTTCCATTTTTGCTGCAGTTAGACAGCAGTACATGTGGAAAATCAAACTTTGAGTAAGAAGAAAAAAAGCAAGAAAAAGCAAGAGTGTTGTTAGACCTGCTCTCCACAAGCAATAGGTGTCTTGCTTGTACTGTAGAACAACTTAAAGCCATATCCAAAGAAGCAATTGGAATATGTGATTTCTCAGAGGAGGATGCAGATGGTATCAGTGAGGAGACTGCTGTTGTAGGACACCAGTCTTGAAAATTCTTGTCTTTCTTGCACATGCTACAACATGGTAGTAACTGTGAGTGCATAGTCTGTGTCTGCATTTTTTTAGTGTTCCTGGTTGACCACTTTCTACCACACACAATGCAGGCTGGAAGGGTTTCAACTAAGTCTTCTTGTCTATTGATAATTCAAGCATAAATGTTGGGAAGAGTTGGGAATATTGTCTATAGTATCACTACTATAGTGCAGTACTGTATAAGGGCCTGGAAATGTTCATGAATTATAGTTGTCCATGTGCCTTGTCCTGTATGTCCACCTTCAGTGTCTGCACCAAGTTTGGAGAGACTCTTTGAGTGAAGGGGTCCCTCCAAATGGACACCATGTCTAGTTCCATGTCCATAATTTCTTCCCATTATAAGCACTTCTGTTCCTGCATTGCCACCTGCATTCTTTACAGAGATACGAGGAGAGGTAGAACTTGTAAACCAGGGATAAATGGTAAAAGGTCATAAAAAAATGGCAAGAAAATAAAGATTAACAGGTATGAAGATAGATGTGTGAGTGTCCTGGAAGGTTACTCTAGAACTGTGGTTATATATTAAAGCTGTCCTTTTCTATCTTACTTTGAGAAAGTTAAAAAAAAAAAAAAAAGAAAGCCTTTCTTTTTAGAGATTACTATGGTCTGGCTTGCACAGAAGAGGGAACTTTCATATCATTAAATCCTATATATGTTTAATTAAATGTTTGAAATGTTGCCTTTCCTAGTGAGGTCTTGTATGTAGCTGAAAAGTACTCAGTGTTTTGAAAAAGAAAATATGATTGCGTTTTTGGGAAATAGTTTTCCTATTTAGTAGCTATAGTTAGATAAAGTGCCTGAGCGAAACAGTAGTTACCAAGCTTTCTGTAATAGCCACAAGTTACGTAAAGCACAAAATGGAAAAAAGGCTCCACAAGAATCTATTCCAGTTTTGATCAACTGATGCAGCTTCCTGTGGTTCAACAATCCA
The DNA here is from genome assembly GCA_000699545.1 of Podiceps cristatus. NCBI lineage: Eukaryota > Metazoa > Chordata > Aves > Podicipediformes > Podicipedidae > Podiceps > Podiceps cristatus. The sequence continues at coordinate 24,833 of KL265402.1, forward strand.
AATTTCCTGAACTTCAACGAAAGCAGCTGCAGATTGACCACAATTTTTAGTTTCGTTGTCAGCTAAATATATAAACAATTCATCATAGGGGTTTGTCTTTTACATTGCATTGTTTGATCTTCCATCTGGCCTCTGTTGGTGAGATATGGTACGTACACCAGCAAGGTATCATAGAATGTCCTGAACTGGAAGGGATCCACAAGGATCATCGAGTCCAACTCCTGTCCCTGCATAGGACACACCATGTGTCTGTGATATGCCACAGTTCAGTGTAACATATTTGTTACACTGAACTTATTACCTATCAAATATAAAAAGAATACAGTTCCGTACATTGATAGCTTAAGGTATTTAAGAAAAATAATGTCATGGTTTAACCCCAGCTGGTAACTGAATACCAGGCAGCTACTCACTCACGCTCCCCCTCGCCAGTGGGGTGGGGAGGAGAATCAGAAAGAA
>KL265403.1:0-42872 GCA_000699545.1 Podiceps cristatus
CTGACAGCCACGACTTTTCAAATATGATGGGAACTGTGACACTTCAGAGAGACCAATATGGGCAGTCTCCTGTGTGTCCTCTTAAGTCTGGACTGATAACAACTGTTCGTAACAGGTGTCTGAATAAACATACTTGCACTCCTATGGGCTATGCAATGTATTCAGAGAAGTAAGAAACACTAACACGAAACTGTTCCCCTGAACCATAGCACTGGAGAAGGTGAAGTCCAACGTTGGAAGTGTCTGTCAGCAGAAGATACAACTTTATATAAGGCAAAGAATCTCAGGCTCATGCAGTTGTACTGATTTCTGCAGCATCACTTCAAAAACAGGCATAGACTGGCCTACATTCCATGTGTGCCTGAAGCTCATAGTGTCATGGAATCATGGAATGATTTGGGTTGGAAGGGACCTTAAAGATCACCTAGTTCCAATCCCACTGCCACAGGCAGGGACACCTTCTGCTAGATCAGGTTGCTCAGAGCCCTGTCCAGCCTGGCCTTGAACACCTCCAGGGATGGGGCATCCACAACTTCTCTGGGCAGCCTGTTCCAGTGCCTCACCATCCTCATCATGAAGAATTTCTTTCTTACATCTAATCTAAATCTGCCCTCTTTCAGTTTAAAGCCATCATCCCTTGTCCTATCACTACATGCCCTTGTCAAAAGTCCCTCTCCAGCTTTCTTGTAGGCCCCCTTCAGGTACTGGAAAGCTGGTACTGGAGCCTTCTCTTCTCCAAGCTGAATAATCTCAACCCTTTCAGCCTGTCACAAGAGAGGTGCTTGAGCCCTCTGATCATTTTTGTGCCCTCCTCTGGACTCGCTCCAACACATCCATGTCCTTCTTGTGTTGTGTCCATAGCTGGACACAGTACTGCAGGTGGGGTCTCACAAGAACAGAGTAGAGGAAATCAACCTCCCTTGACGTGCTGGCCACGCTTCTTGTGATGCAGTCCAGGACATGGTTGGATTTCTGGGCTGTGAGTACACATTGCTGGGTTACATTGAGCTTCTCATCTCTCTCCAAGTACCTACGTTGCATCAGCAAGACCTGTTCTAGATGAATGCTTAATTTGCAAAGCTCTCAAGCCTGTACCACAGACAGACCCACCTCTGGAAAACTTTTGCTCATGGCTGGTACTTGGGAGCATACTGAAAGGGGTTAGTGCTTTGATTCTCCCTCTTTGGAGTAGTGGCTGTGTGCTGAAGCACTGGGGGGGGGGGGGGGGGGGGGGGCTTTTTCATAGCTTCTACCCAGGCATTTGTGTGGGACTGGATGAGCACCAAACCAAAAATCTTTATTATCACTATTCCGTGCTGCCACCCAGTCTCATACAAGCTCTGGAGGGACTTACAAGGCCTTTTCTCCAGGGCAGTGGCTACTACTGTGGTGGTGACCTGCATGCCTGGCTACTTTCTTCAGGTGTCTCTTGTGAAATACAAACTTAAGAAGAAGTGCTAGGTACCCTGCTCCAAAACTGTCTAAGCTCAGATTTTCTGCCAGGGACTTCTAAGAAAACATTGGCTGCTGAAAGTTGGTAAGATTCTGGATGCATGTGGAAGTCTCATGCATGCATAGCATGGAGCTGAAAGGGGGTTCCACACAGCTCCAAAATCCTGGATGGACTTTGCGTGAAGACTCATCCAGTGAAAGGGCACCTTGGGATCTAGCTCTTTCTCTAGCCTCGCTTAATTGCTCTTGCAGCAAGGCAATTGCTCTTTCACTGCAGCGGAGGTGCCTCTGTTCAGACAAAGCTGAGCTGCAAGACACTGGCAGAATGTGAAGTGAATGGGGTCAAAATGAGAGCAGTCAACAGAAAGCTTCAGCACTGTGAGTTAGGGCTATCAACTCAGAAAATGAATTATGCTCCCTGGATTATTTCTCGTTTAGTTTAATAGCTTGCTGTAAAATGCATAGACAGTGTGGGAGCAGCTAAGAGTAATCACCAGTTGGATTCCTGACTGCACAGCAGTCAGTAAGCTACTCCGTAGGCTGAGCTTCTGTGGAGAAAGGAAGGTGGAGAGCAGACTCCCTGCCTTCCACCTCTTCCAGCTGAGGTTAACCCTACTTCATGGGTGAAGCTGTTAGTAGGGTGCTCTGCAAAAGGAGATGACACTATAGCTGGACTGTGTGTTGTTCTTAGTTTTTTTATGGTTGTGTATAGCAGATCTGTCATTTCGAAGTATCTTGTTTCTAAGGCACTTATGTATCTAGATGAACAGATGAGTACGGGATGATGCTTCTGGGAGTGTATCACATACCACAGCATTAGATGCTTAAGGATGGTTGTGCCAGGAACTGCAGAGGCTTGTGGTTTATGAGGTATCTAAATCATGACATTGATCATTGTTGTTTTGTCTGACGTCTCTGAACGTTGGTGCCAAAATTTAGCTCCACTTATTTTTTAGGTCCAAAAATTGTTTTGAATCTTGCTTTTTAACCACAATGCTAGAAAATAAGAAGGATGAATATGACTCTGAGTTAATTGTTTTACCAACAGTTCTATCCAAAATATTTGTAAGATGTAAACTGTGGAATCCTATACTAATTATTTTTATTTGTTTTTTTAACAGAACTGAACTGAAACTTACCCGAAAAGCTGCTTATGTGAGATACTTCAACAGCTCAGCCTTCTTCTTTTCAGGCTTTTTTGTGGTGTTTTTAGCTGTGCTTCCATATGCCGTGATTAAAGGAATTATTCTCCGAAAAATATTTACCACCATTTCCTTCTGCATTGTTCTTCGAATGACAGTGACCAGGCAGTTTCCTGGGTCTGTACAGACCTGGTATGACTCTATTGGAGCAATAAACAAAATACAGGTAGGGTACATACACTAAAATCTTCCCAAGTACGTAAGCTAATTCTTTATAGCATGTTATCTTGTCAGTTGATCAACAAAAGCGCACAGCATTTATGCAGACTTTCCAAATATACTATATGTTGCTTTGACTACACACCATGAAATGTCATTATAAATCTTGATATTGTTATATGGTTCCCCAGGCAGCATAACCACAGGATTCTCATGCTACCTGCACGCTGCTTTTTTTAAAAAAAAACAATGGCAATTAGTTATGTCTTCTCATTGCAGAATAAGGAAATTAATAAAAAGATATCATGAGTTTTGCTGCTTAGGAGATGTTTTTCCTTCAGAAAAGGAAGTACAAAATTAGTACATGTTTTATATAGCACGGCTTCCAGTAGTTGCAGTCACAATCTTCTGTTTTCCTAGCTATTAGTGGCAAGAACAGCAGGAGATTGTGCATCTTATGCAAATGTGTATCATCTGATTTGTTATGAGTAGTAAACATAATTAAGATACCAGTCAAATAATTATTACCTACCTTACTGACTGAGATCAATTGCTCATATACCAGCATGAAAGGCTTATCTGCAGAGTCAGATCAGGGTGAATTCTCATTAACTCTGTCACCTGGTTTGTCTGCTGTTTTGAAATGACTCCTCAGGAAAAGAATTCTTATTCTATTTTGAGGTGAAATCTTAGGGTTTGTGTTTGTTGGGGTTTTTTTTTTACATATTTATATTTTTTTTTTTTTTGGTAAAACATAGATTTTATTATTTTTAGTGTGATAAAAATACCTAATATGGAACTTAAAGATCTTAATCAGAAATCTGATCCTTAATATAGCAGGTATTGGATTTTTATGATTTTCAACTGAGCAGAAAATTCAAGAAATTGAGCCATATACCCTTCTATTCGACATTCAGAAGGCCTCCTTGTTGGGTCCCAGTTTAGGCAGCCTTTGTGCTCTTGCATTCCCCAGGTGTTAGTGGAGGTATCCTGTCTCTCCTGTTTCCTGTAAGATTGTATGCAATGCCCTGTCACAGAACTGGCAAGCCCCGTTGTCGTACCATTGCCCTCACTTTGTCAAACACTTGTCTTTGAGGATATTAGTTCTGTGAGTGCTTCAGAATCCATAAATCTCTTTGTGGCAGGTTTAGAATAGGCCCCATAGGCAGACTGCACAGACTCCCAGAACACTGATGCCCTTTACTTGTCACAAGAAACATCATAAAAAACCAAGAAACTACTCATACATTTCTCTGATTTAATTTCTTCATCAGTTTAGAGAACTGGCCTGGCAAGGTATGTCCTCTGGGTTATTGTATTTGCCCTGTAGCTAGACCCACGTTTTCTGGACCATGAAGTGTTTCAGGATCAGTGTGCTTTCTCTGACTATCACTGCTCCAGCAACTCCACTGGATGACCCCACCGCCTTTGTTATGAAAGCCTAGCTATCATTTCTTTTTTTTTTTTTTTTTTTTTTCATAAACTCTGTGTGTTTTGCCTTCCATTTTTTTTGTTTCTTGCTTTTTCAGTTCTCTGCTTTTTCCCTTCTGCTTGTTCTACTTGAGAAATTTGCAAGTTTACAGTAGAGAACTCATTTTCCCCTTTACTAAACAGACTTTACTGCTTAGTTTGTCTACTGTATTGCCCACGTAGACCTACTTGGTTCCACATAAATTAAAAAGTGAATTTAGAGGAGATGGTACCTACAGACTGCATAACCTTGACAAAATCATGGAATAGAGAAGTTCTCTTTCCTACATTAGCATAGGCTTTCTCTTTTTTCCTAATATCATCCCAGAAAGTCAAGTTGCTGAGTTGAGTCATTTGAAATTACACTACTTCAGTGCTGTACTGGTCAGGATCATTATCTGCCTTTTTTTTTTTTTTTTTTTTTTTTTTTTTGGTAGACGCATCATTCTAACTCTTTTTAAACTCTTGCAGTTTTGGAATAGGAAGATAGCAGCATGTAGCTGCTTTGTTTACCAGAGTGCAACCTTCCACGTCCTACTCCAAAAATAGAGCTTTATTTGAAAAAAATTAAGGTCGGAGGGGTGATGATGCCTGATAGAAGTCCTGAAAGCAAAGGAAATGCCAAGTTTTGATATTCTGTCTAAACCAGAACCAAATACACTTATGGTTATGTTTTCATTAGCAATGAAAAAATTGGTAGTTTCAAAAACATTTCCTTCTGCATCCTAAAGATGTTGTGTAAGTGATACTTATGTCTCTCTCTAAGACACAGCAATGCAGTAGCACCATCGGAAGTATTAGCTAGTGCTCAGTGATGGCAAGTATGTTCTGCTTTGAGTGATATGGCTGTCGTCCCTTACCATTTCCTTTCATTTGCTTTCATGGTGTTTCTAGGATTTCTTGCTGAAAAAAGAGTATAAAACCCTGGAGTATAATCTAACAACCACTGGAGTTGAAGTGGACAAAGTAACAGCTTTTTGGGATGAGGTTAGTACTTTTACCCAAACTAAATTAAAACAGAGTGTATCTTTTTTACTGATATTTCCCTTGTGTTCTCTAAAAAAAAGCACCCTACACAAATTAACTGGCTTCAACTATCAGCAGGCGAGGAATATATGGCAAATAATTAATGCATGTTATCAAATTATCCATGGTTGAGAAACTTCAGAAGAGACCTTTAATAAGCATTAAGGCCTGTAATAAGTAGTTATTTCTGAGTTAAGCCAACCTGAAAACAGAATCAGGCTGTGGCGTGTATAAACATTGGAAAGCAGTTCTATAACAGGCAAATTTTGCTTATGTCCACAAATTTAGGAGTAAGTACAATACATACATTAAAAAATATACTTAAGAATACAATAAATATGTTATAGATAGGAAAAGTAACGTCAGAAAAGTAAGTTCATGTGTTTTCACAAGTCCATAGTATGACATACATCTGTATATGCTTGTTTTATTTATTTTTATGTACATACAAATGCACATCTATGTATGTTGCAGGGAATTGGAGAGCTGTTCATAAAAGCAAACCAGGAAAACAACAACAGCAAAGCTCCTAGCACTGACAACAATCTCTTCTTCAGTAATTTTCCCCTTCATGCCTCCCCTGTTCTTCAGGATATAAATTTCAAGATTGAGAAGGGACAGTTATTAGCTGTTTCTGGATCTACTGGAGCAGGCAAGGTATTTCTATTTCTGTTGTTTCAACAAAAGTACTTATAATTTTAAGGAATAATACTGCATTGTTACCTGTATTGTGGATGTATTCTTGCTATCCTGTGTTCACTGTAAAATTCATGGCTGCAGGAGAAGGTATGAATAAACTCTAAGTTTCAATAAAATGACCTATAGTTATTTGAAGTTTTATTATGTGACCAATATAAGAAAGTTTGCTGGATATTGTTTGCATATACAAAGATAGAGACTTAATAAGGAAATAGCAATTTAAATTACAGAACTGTTTTTCTGTAGGAAGTAAAAGGAGATTTACAGGAATAATGCAGACTGAAACCTAAAGTTAATGCTCATGGTGAGAATCTGCCTGCCTTTAAAACAATAAACTGGAGAACATAGCATAGATATCCAGGACTTTTTAAGGAAAAAATTGAACACAAGGTGGTCAGTAACCTGACAAGCCTGACACAGATTAGTCATTTAACTAAGACGGGTGTCCTGGACATGTGGTGTAATTGGTCACTTGTGCTACGGTTCCTACAGTGCTTCGCTCAGACAGGCTCCCCGTGTCCCACGTGAAAGCCTGGGCAGGTGCTGCAGAAACTGGTGGTTTTCTGAGAAAAGTTGTGGTTTAGATTCATCATTATTTTAGAACCCCAAAATGTTATCAATACATTTATTTTGCAGATAACACATCCAGTTAAGCTCATTAACATAAAATGAGTTGAACTGTATACTCTTATTCACTTTCAACAGCAAGTAATTAGATGAGTTTTTCATCTTGACTGGGTTTTCTGAGGAGATGTGCAAGTCAGAACAAGCATTCATTGTGTGGCAACTTTTCCAGTTTAAACAATTATTGGTGAGCATATTCTGCACTGGGTAAAATTGTTGGTCTTTTGGAGTCAATGGCAAAGGACCCATCAATTTCAATATGATCAAGACTTCTATATTATTTTTCAGTAACAATACCAATAGGAAAGAGCAGAGGACTCAGGACATGAGGTTGTCCTCAAGCTGATATACTGCGATACTTCTGAATTAACAGAATAGTTTTTGTATGTTGCTGATCTCTGATGGCTATTGCTAAAGCTGATATGTGTAATATAAAAAATGTCATCTAGAAAGTGCTGAAGGACATATATATGTCTCCTTTATTCAGCTACCTAGGAAACTGAAGAAAATGCAGATCACACTGAGCAGTTTATGTGATATATCCATACAATGTATTTGCACTTTTCAAGGCAATAAAGATAAAAGGCTTATAATATTATCTGAAATCTTTACAAAAAATAAGGTTTACCCCCCCCCCAAAAAAAAAAAAAAAAGTGTCTGCTTTCCTTACATCCTCTTAATTTAAGCTTTCCTTCACTTGAGGCTGTTACTGTATATGCCAGGATTTGTGAGGCTTGTGACTACACACCTATTTTATCTATAACAGGTATGAAGCCTGACATCAGCTTTTTAGTACTGCTTCAATATTAGATAAAACAACTATCCTTTGCAAGATCAGAAACTTCTTACTCAGCATTTTGGAAATTTAGATTCTGATATAATGGAAAGAATCTAGTGAGGCTCTGCCCATATATTGTATAACTTGTCAAAGGATCTCTGGGCTTGACAGCATGAAACTGTGACTTAGACAGATTTTTAGATCTTTGGCTGTTACGTACCAGCTTTGTTGACTGTTTATTAGTGATAAGAACACCACTGGAATGGATCTGTAACATATTTTTCCTTGTATTTCTCAATTCTCTTCTTTGATCTAGTAGCCAGTGATGTGTGACAAGGTTACTACAAGCTACTGATTAACTTTGAAATTATAACATGTCAGTACTGAAATTGCAATCAATTCTTTTATGAAGGGAAATAGTAAATATACTTAGGTCATGTATTCACGTAAATGAGTTAACAGTTACAGAGGAAAATTCAGATCACACTGAGTGGTTTGTGAGCAATTGTATACACTTACACAAAGAAATGGCATTTTTCAAGGCAATACAGATAAAAAGCTTATGAACACTAGCAAAATTATAAACTTGCATTGTGTTGTACAAAGAACAAACAAAATAATGTTAAAAGTCAAATAACATTCTCCATAAATACTAATACCTTATGTCTGTATGTGCCTTGCAGATACTAACATTTTTACTTTGTAAAATTACTGGAAGTTTAATTAAAAATATGTACATTTGGAGCAGCCGGCCTTTTTTAGAAGATATCTTACACAATTTTTATTGTTCATTGAATGAAGTTTCTCTCATTTCAGAGGCCTTTCAGAACCATACATATCATGAAAGTCCCCCCTAATTGCAGGTTGCACTAGATCAATACTTACAGCGGCACTCTTTACAAGACAAATGTACCATTTAAGTGACTTAGCAGAGTGGCTCTTATTTTGTTTAGCATTTTTTATGGTTGTACAGATCTCTGATATATTAACCAAGTATTAATGATTTTTCAGACTTCTCTTCTGATGTTGATAATGGGAGAATTGGAGCCTTTGCAGGGTAAAATTAAACACAGTGGAAGGATATCCTTTTCACCTCAAGTCTCCTGGATCATGCCTGGAACAATAAAAGAAAACATAATTTTTGGTGTGTCCTATGATGAATACCGATACAAGAGTGTCATCAAAGCCTGCCAGCTAGAAGAGGTTAGTCATCTAGGACTCTTAAGACCCATGACCCAACCCAGATGAAAAACCCCAAAGAATAAGTCAGCGAATGGAACTTTAGTAAGTGAGACATTTCTGAGACTTAAGAACTCGGCCTGGCATCTCAATTTTATGGAATTGCAAGTCAGCCTGTTGCCAGCTCCTTTGGAAACACGCTGACGGTGCCAGTTCTGTAGTTTACAGAAAAGAAGCTAAATAAGCTGTCTCAGAATTATAAGGTGTCTTCCTTGCTAATTAAAAACCTGGGTAAACATATTAATGTTAAAGAAATGATGTAAAAAGTATTGTTCTTGCAATTTTTTTTTCACATTTCTTCCCCACAAAGAAGATTTTCCTTACAATCTTGGAAATTAATCTGCTTTCCTCCTTTCTTTTGCACTTCAGAAATGGCACCAGGGATAATTAGAACTCTGTGCCAGAAACGTGAGTTCTTTAGAGGGAGATCGTCACTGAAGTTGTGTTTTTCTTGTGCACATTGAAAATTCTCTCACATTGGAAATTACTGCAGGATCGATCTTTATGTGAAATGTAGCCCACAATTAGTACAATGATGTGGAAATGTTCTTGTGCATGTTTGATGTTACCAGAGGGTAGCATAGGAAAAGGTATCTCTTCACAATGCAAGATACAAAAGGAGCCAGCATTTTAGACCTTTCCACCCTTATTGCTGTGCCTTAAGATGGGGCATTTTTTCTGTAACATGTAGATGAAAACAATAAATATTTAACTGTGCTGAATAGGATCTGTCTTTAGGCCACACAGGGAAACATATTCTCCTTTAGTGCCAGTGAAGCAAGAAAATAATAGCCAGTCTGTTTAAAAATAAGATGAGGTTACTGCGCTTTATCTCAGAACAGGGTATAGTTAAGCGATAAAGTAATCCTTTCTCATGTGTTTATGGCCATTTCAGATTGTGCTTGGATTGTAGTTTACTGGAAATCTTCTTTGAAAGCTTCTGAAGACAGGAGAATTAACAACTTCTGTCTCAGGCTTGCTGAAGAGAGTAGTTCTTAACCGCAGTCTTAAAAGTTGTAGTTAATGCCAAAGCTCCAAGAAACAACTGGCTTCAATAGTTCAAAGCTGTCCTTGCCCAAAGAGGTTTCCCAACCCAAGGCTCTTCCTAGAGCAGAAGGTGGTTAATGGTAGCTCAGTGTCTTGGTGGTGGTGGGATGGCTCGGTGTCTTGGAGTTTGCGGGATGGCTCGGAGTTTCGGTGGTGTGTCGCTGCAGCTCCTTTGTTCTCCAGACAGGCTCAGTCAAGCCAGCTTTGATCTGTGTTGGTGCAGCTCTGTGCAAAATGATATGCTTCACCTCCTACAGGGCTCATTATTTGAGATCAAGTTTGATACTTATAAGGATATTTTCTTCTGGACTGAAGCTGAATAAATTGGGCTGGCCTGAAGAGAAGGCAGAATGGTCTGGAAGGAAGCCAAATGCTTTACCTTACTGCTATTATTATGCTTTCTAGTCTCATTAGCTTTCACATCTTAGTTACCAAACAGGACTTAGTATGGCAGATTGAGGGATGGATTTCAAATATTAATTCCCTGTTTATTCCCCAGTGTGACCTTATAGGGGTTTATTACAAGAACGATTAGTGCTCTGTTGGATTGGGGTTGTATGTGTTCTCATTCTCCAGAAAGGAGAGATACCAGAGAGGTTTTGCCTAAAGGAGTTCACTTTGCCTCCCTTCTCTGCAACTTTCTAGGTAGTTATATAGTCCACCTGAATGTTGGCCTGTTACTGATTCTAGTTCTTATATGAGCTCTTCAAGGTGAACCAAGGTATGGTGATAAAAGAGAGTTTATTTCCTTATTGTGCATATGCTGAAAGTCAGTTAATATATGGCTCTCAATAGTGGCTAAGTGAAATTTAATTCCAAGCTCCATGATCACAAAACATTTTTGAGAATACAAAGCCATCTTCTTTGACCCAGTGGGCAAAGACGTGTTGTTACTACTGCAAAAAGTAGTATACCCGCGAAATGTCCCCTTTGCTTTGTCCTCTCCATCATCACCCTATAGAGGAAGCATACTGAAGATCTAATGACATTCCTAAATTTGATGTCTTTTTCCCTTTGCCTTCAATAGTGCCAATAAAATACTACAGGTTACTCTATGTGGGTCACATCATACCAACTACATAGGTTTGGAGTTTCCTGACACACAGTGAATAACCTGTTCTTGTCTGCCAGCAGAACAGGACACTAAAGCTGAGTGACTTCATAGAAGGTGCTCCACACTTTGTTTTAGGTCTATGGAGATATGCAAATGATATTAAGCAAGTGTAAATTAAATAATTTGGGGTGCACGAGAATTTTCAGAAAAGTCAGCGTTACATTTTTCTGTCTGAATTTTTGGATTGATACTTACTTGATTTACTAAGGAGTTATCACTGACAGTCTCTTTAGAGTTGCTAAGTACTTGAGGTAAATTTATCTCAAAGTGATTATGAAAGATGGAAAGTGCAAGTAAATATTTCACAGAGCTTTCCTTATTTGTAGGTGTCCAAGAATAAAATTTTCACTGTATAGGAAATCACATCTTTATTTAGAGGTTAGAATGTGTTGTGTTAGAGTTTTATTCTGTGAAGCCCTAAAGAATGGCAAATATTTTTGTATTAAACATTACCTTAAAAAGAGGGTGGGCTTTGGTAGGTTTTTCTTGGATGGAAGAAGGATTTTTGATGTTTTTCTAAAGGATATTCTTGTAGCTTTACATTTTGTTCTATTCATGTATGAAACCATCAAAAGGAAGGTTAAAAAGATGGTTTCTTCTGTAATGAATTTTGAATAATCACAAATAACATTACTGAAAAGCAATGAAACTATGAGCAACAAAAAATTTTTCTTTTATAAGATCTCATAAGTTTATAGCAATTTAGAACACTAAAACGGGACATTTCTGTTCAAAGAGTTCAGGCAGCCACATGTTGTACTTCCTTGACTTGTATACTCAGTTTAAGAGATTTCTGCCTTCAGCTTCTTATTCTTGTTGCCTTGCTGCAAGTCACCTACCCTCCAGTTGTGCCACTGCACCTGTTTATGATGCCATACCATGAAACAGAAGATGAAGATTAAAAAGAAAATGATTATGATATATTGGAGAACTGCATCCCTCATAAATACTCTGCCAGGATAGTTTGACAAAGTGTGTTTATGTAGTGCACAATACATTAGGACTTTATTCTGTGACTGAGTTTACAGGCTCAGTGTGTTCATGTCTCTCAAGTATCATTTTTTCTTATGCATAACATAACAGTTGTCTCAGCCAATGCCCATCACATAGGTGCGTGACTGAATAACGGTCAAATGCAGTAAATCATGTAAGACACGAGATACTATTTTGTGAGACTACATATGGGAATCATGTGTTTTAATGGTGCTCCTTTGAGCGTAGTCACACTTGATGACACACATACAAGAAGGACATGGATGTGTTGGAGCAGGTCCAGAGGAGGGCCATGAAGTTGATCAGAGGGCTGGAGCACTTCTCTGTGAAGACAGGCTGAGAGTTGGGGCTGTTCAGCCTGGAGAAGAGAAGGCTCCGAGGTGACCTTCTAGCAGCCTTCCAGTACCTGAAGGGGCCTACAGGAAGGATGGAGAGGGGCTTTTTACAAGGGCATGTAGTGAAAGGACAAGGGGGAATGGTTTATAACTAAAGGAGGGCAGATATAGGTTAGATACTAGGAAGAAATTCTTTGCAATGAGGGTGGTGAGGCAGTGGAACAGGTTGCCCAGAGAAGCTGTGGCTGCCCCATCCCTGGAAGTGTTCAAGGCCAGGTTGGACGGGGCTCTAAGCAACCTGGTCTAGTGGAAGGTGTGCCTGCCCATCCATGGCAGGGGGGTTGGCACTAGATATCTTCACGGTCCCTTCCAACCCAAACCAATCTATGATTCTATGTGGCACCAGTATAGAGTCACAGGTTTCATTTCTGGTCCTTGGTCCTCACAGCTCTGCTCTGTAGCCTTCTCTGACACATGGGGATACCAAGGGCAAGGGACACCCCAGGGTAACCCTGTATGAGTGTGTGAGATCTGAGTTGTTGAAAAGATGCACAGTGAAAGGCAGTTGTGTGTTGAAGGCTCAGTGAGGGAAGTTTGTCAGGTCTAAGCACCCCTGCTTGTCATAACTTCAGGATGACACAGTATAGATATATAATACTGAAGAAGCATGAGAAATCTTCTCAAATGTATCTCTATGTGCATCAGTAAAAGCATGCCTAAGGTACTTTTTAAACTTCTGTTTGTACAGCTTATATGCACATTTTTATGATGATATAGTCTGCTTTATATGTGTAAAATGTTTCAGAACTCGATTATAATTACATTGCTTGATTCTGTTTTTCCTTTGAGGGTAAGTAGGGCATCAGGGGAGGTAAAATCATGCTTTACAATATGGTTCTAATTACTGGAGTTTGGAAATGGGCAAAGGTTAAGAGAAGAGCAGTGGAAGGTGATAGAACAACAGAAAGACTCTTTTGGAGTTGACGAGATTGTAATTGAAAGCTACCTTAGCTTTCTTGATATCCTGTAGTAATAGCCGTACTGGCAAAACATATTTCTGAAAGCCCATCACAAACTAGATATGGCTGCAGTGAGACAGAAGTGGTCCATAGACATTGCCCTTTTTCTTGTGCGATGCTGAACTCAGGGGAATGCTAGCACATTGCACAATGCACAAATTACATGATACATTCTGTGAAGCATCATAGTAGAAAAGTTTTACAAAAAGGCATAGGAGAAGGGCTGCTTGTTCCTTCTCCGCTGCCTTCTTCCTCTTTTTTCCTTTCCTCAAGAAAGAGTGAATATTTTAGCAAGCAAGCAGGGTGAATACCTAATTTAACACGTCTTCTAAAATAAAGGTCCCAATTTGCAAATAAGGAAGTGAGGCTTTCAACTTCTAGATCAAACCATTCCAGAGCAGATCAGTAGTCCTTACCTTTTGTCCTTTATTCGGAAGCTTTTTTGAAATAAATTGTTTGAATGGGTTTAATTTTGAGTGTGCAGGTATTATCATAAATCTTTTACCTTTAAAATCTTATATTTGCATGCTATGATAGAGAGAAACCAAGTTGTAATTGGTACAGATTCTGAGCTCATTTCCTAAAGACAGTCCCCATAAGCAAGCTTAAAGGTACTCAAAAACTAAGATAAGATGAATTGGTTCTGCCTTAGCTTATGTTACCTTTTTTTTTCCTTGACAAGGTGTTTTACCATTTTTATGAAGTACTTTTCAACACATTCATGACAAAAATCAATTAGCAAGAGAAGTGCCTAGCACTTCAAATGAAGGACCATGTATGAAAAAATTTAACACTGAGAAACCATTCTGCATAATTAATTGATTTTTATTCTTATTGCTCAATAGCAAAAGCTACCGGGAGATGTGAACTGGATGAGTATATATGTCTATAGAAACTTGCTACTAAATTTGAAGTAATTCCACAAGTGTAACTTCCCTGGAGATTGAAGGGTTGTATTAATGTCATGGCAGGGATAACGTTAATATAAATGGGAATTTGTAGGAGTAGGCAATTGAGTTTGAAAAATCCTTATTCGTAATGTAATGATAAATAGGGAAGGAATGTGGCTTGATTTTCAAATTTTTAGGTTGAAAAAATCAGTATTAATAGCTTACTATACACAGGGTATGGGATTTTTGTTTGGGTTTAGCACTTCCTAAGCTAAAAAGGTAAAACCTTTGGACAGTTGAAACAGGAATCTTTGTGTGTAAGTGCTGTTAACATTGAACAAAATCATCCTAAGAGAATGCGTTCCTCCAGTCAAGACTGCAGAAGCAGTCCTGTTACAGTTATTCTTGTTAAAAAATAAACAAGCACTGCATCCATTTGAAGGAGTGCAGTAGTTCATTAGTTTTGAAACCATACTTCCATGACTTCCGTTTTTACCTTTTTGCAAGGTCAGATAGATATTTTTCCACCTAGTTATTTCATTTGATCCTTCAATAGTTAGCTAAGAGGCCATAAACACATAATGGCAAACTACCTTTAAGAGATTACCACTCTTAAAGTAAACATGTTCTGATTTGAGAGCCACCAGCTGCTCATGAATGTAATGTTTAACATGGCATATAAAGAGAGGAAGTGTTTCCATGCGAAATCAAATCATGTTATAGTACTAAAGAAATCTGTGGCCAGATCCTCTGGGGTTTTTTTGAGCTGGTTTTATGGGGAGGGAGGGGGATTCATTTTCATCTAAGAAGTTATATTACAGAGAGAATAACTAGAGAAAGAGACAGTCAGTATGCCAAGCCCTTGTTTGTGTTCCTGTGTGTTTCACCTCTTCTTGCAAAGGATGGCATCATCCATCTCTGGGTGGCAAGTTCACTGCAGTGTCAAGGATGCCCTGAAACAGAAACACATATCCTTGCATCCAAGTGTGAAGCTCCAGCCCCTTTCATGTCAGCTGGGTTTGGCTTTCTTTGTCTTTTGTTGGTTGGTTGGTTGGTTATTTGGTGTTTTTTTTTTTTTTTTTTTTTTTTTTTTTTTTGGGCAGATAACTAAATCCCGTTCAAATTAGTAGGAGTTGAGAGGTTATTATGTCAGTGACTGAAATACTTTGTGCCCTGGTTTTGTGCCTGTTTTTCACAAGGGATATTGGCAGATTACAAAGTGTGTGGAAGCTAGGAGCAATAAGGATTCAAGTCTGGAATTGAGTGGTTTGTAGTCGGCAATTCTCTCTATTAAGAGGTAGGTTGGTTACCTAATCAGGTACATGTCTAGAGTGTAAACTATGTGAGAGCAAGTTACTTAGCCTGTCTTCGCAGCTGGGGAGAGCAACAGGCGTGTCAAGGTGAAGTTCATCTCATCCTAATGTAAACAGCTAAAATAACATAAATGCCTCTTTCAGGCAGAAAGTCCACATAATATGTCACATCTCCCACTACAACCATTACATCTCAGACATGTGGGCCCAAAACCTGGCTACTTTTTCCACCTTGCACAGGTATGATCCACTGGCATGAGCAGACTCCTCTAACTGAAATTCTTGTCTGTGGCCCAAAATCACAGGCAGGTCATCTGTGAAGCTGCTGACACAATAAGTTCCCTGGGGGAACTGGAAGTACATAGGCCAGCACAGTTTCTTTATAGCAGGGGAGTATCTCATTAGAGAAAAAAAAAAAAAATATTCAAACTTCCAAATGCACTGACTTCAAGAAGTTTATCATTGATCAAATAAATATGTTTAACAGAGCCCCTCTGCAATGTTCTGTGTTGATATCATTTAGTTAAAAACCTGTTTCAGTCAAGACAGCTCTCCCCACCCCTTTCCCTGTCTTAGGTACAGGGCTCTGGACTGATTACCTTGGATGTTGTCCTATCTTCTGTGTCATTTCTGGAATCGTCTTTAATTCCCTTACCCTGCGTTTAATCTACCCACACGCAGCATACCAACTACTTCATGTTTCAAAAATCTGTTCCATGGGAATGTTTTGCCATAGAGAAAGCAAGTTTTGCCAACATTCGTGTGAGTTTTGGGTGAGCCTGACCCTCTGCTCAAGGTCACAAACTCTTGTGAAAACAAAACTTATGCTTTTGGATCATGAATCCTTCATAAATGGTTCAGCTGAAATCTAAAAAAAAGCTTCAGCTTCAGGATCATAGGCAGAGAGGAGAGAGTTGCCTAAATAAAATAAAATTTTAAAAAGCAATTTCTGATTTGAAATACTTTAAAGAGATCTAGTTTTCTGGCTTCTGGCCCAGGAAAATGAGAACTCAAATATTAATTATCAAATAGGGTGGAACAGTATTGCAGCTACTACTTGAAACCCTTGGTGCTGCTTCTGCTTAACTTGTGTTCAGCTTTATGTGGCATTTTATACAATAAAGGCTTCAGTATTTTTCTTCTAATTTATTGGAAATAGTCTGTACAATGTGTATTCAGATGCAGCTTCTCTAAAACACAGAGAGAAAGAAGGTGGTGAAAAAGGGAGTACTCTGGTAGGTGAGAATAGAATCATAGAATCATTTAGGTTGGAAAAGACCTTTAAGATCATGTCCAACCATTAACCTAGCACTGCCAAGTCCATCACTAAGCCATGTCACTAAGCGCAACATCTACACGTCTTTTAAATACCTCTGGGGTGGTGCCTCAACCGCTTCCCTGGGCAGCCTGTTCCAATACTTGACAACCCTTTCAGTAAAGAATTTTTTCCTAATATCCAATCTAACCTCCCCTGGCACAACTTGAGGCTGTTTTCTCTCATCCTATCACTTGTTGCTTGGGAAAAGAGACCAACGCCCACCTAGCGACAACCTCCTTTCAGGCAGTTGTAGAGAGTGATGAGGTCTTCCCTCAGCCTCCTTTTCTCTAGGCTAAACAACCCCAGTTCCCTCAGCTGCTCCTCATAGGACTTGTTCCTTCACCAGCTTCGTTGCCCTTCTCTGGACACGCTCCAGCGCCTCAATGTCTTTCCTGTACTGAGGTGCCCAAAACCGAACACAGCACTTGAGGTGCAGCCTCACCAGTGAG
This sequence comes from Podiceps cristatus, assembly GCA_000699545.1. Taxonomy (NCBI): domain Eukaryota; kingdom Metazoa; phylum Chordata; class Aves; order Podicipediformes; family Podicipedidae; genus Podiceps; species Podiceps cristatus. The sequence goes on from KL265403.1 coordinate 17,128, forward strand.
TACAGGGGGACTATCGCTTCCTTAGTCCTGCTGGCCACGGTATTTCTGATACAAGCCAGGATGCTGTTGGCCTTCTTGGCCACCTGGGCACACTGCTGGCTCATGTTCAGCTGGCTGTCCACCAACACCCCCAGGTCCTTTTCTGCCTGGCAGCTTTCCAGCCACTCCTCCCCAAGCCTGTAGCGTTGCCCGGGGTTGTTGTGACCCAAGTGCAGGACTTGGCACTTGGCCTTGTTGAAGCTCCTACAATTGCCCTCAGCCCATCAATCCAGCCTGTCCATGTCCCTCAGAAGAGCCTTCCTACCCTCAAGCAGATCAACATTCCCACCCAACTTGGAGTCTGATAAGGAGGTAACAATGTGAATGGGGGGGGGTTTCTGGGAACTGTGAAAATAAACATGGGAAGTCAAGGAAAGGAAAGGGATAGATATGGTGAAGAAACTGGGACTGTAGGAAAAATGGATGTGAAATAGAAGAAAGGGTTAGTGAAGATAAAATGGAGAGAGTTAAGACTGCTGCTCTGTTCCATCAGCTTCACGACAGTTTTTAGTTTTTGGAGTGGAGGCAGAAGAGGGAAGATTGAAAGCCACATCATTAAGGACATATTTAAGGAAGAAAGAGGAGCCTCATAAGTAAAAAATGTATGTTCTATCATTAGAACTTCTTGAGTAGTTTGAGTAGTGTTAGATATATAAAGCAACTATTTGCTGAAAGGCATTATTCTTAGAAACTATTTTCTGTCATACTTCATCATATTAGTTGTTGCTAATGATTTATCAAATTATTTTGATATCAAACAATCTCTACAGAAAGGACTTGGAGTGTGAAATCCATTCTGAGGTTTCTTTTTTCTTTCTTTCTTTCTTTTTTTTTTTTTTTTTATAATGAGGCTGTATTTCCTATTTACTCTGAAAAGAGATATTACTTTAAACTATCTTGGCTATATTCTGCCATACCAAGCCCAAAGGTATTATGAGGGTCATCCCTTTGCTCCTGAGGCAAATTAATATGATATTTACATTGTTAAAAATGCAAACAGATGTTAAAAGGGGTGCCTTCTCCTTGGGTATGCAACTTGAGATTTGTTAGCTCCTGATATTAGAAGCACCCACAAAAGTAATTAATGTTTGCGGGAATTGTGGGGGATTTCCTCTCTGAATAGGTATCAATAGGTTTCTCAATTTAAGTGTTTAGAAATAGATACGTTAAAGAAAAATCCAGTGGCTGCTTCATTAATATGGTGGGTTTTGTGCCGCTCAGCATCATTACATTAGGTTTGTCCCTGGCTTGATTTCACTTCCTGCATAAAATGACAGCAAGGATGTATTTGGACCAGCCCTATGTACTTTTTCACAATAGGTGATGCATGTTCCAGCAAATAGCATTGTGTGCCTATTGGACTTCATCACTCTGTTTACGCCTTTGAAAGAAATTACTAAACATTTTTTAATTATTATAATTACAGCCTGAAAAGTTCTTTGTCTGTTCCATGCCATATATTACCCTGAGGTGAAGGGTAGAAGAGAGCAGAAGGGGAACTCATTAAAAGTCTGATTATAATTCCATGTTGACACACCTGCAAAGAAATATATCTGACGAAATCCCACCACCATTTTAAACAATGGGAGCCCTGGAATTAATTTCACTAGGGCTAGGATTTTACCCTGTTTGCAGCAGAAGACACACTGGGCCCAGTTCTCCACCTGGGCTTTTTTGGAAGAAGTAGTAGAATTGGGAAACAGCAATGGCACCAGCACCACTACAGGCAGCCGTACTGGTAGAAATGGCTTGAAATCAGCTTAGATATCTAGATACTTAACTGTACAAACCCCAATGTTCAGGTGAAGATATTGGGTAAGTGTCAAAGTTACAAATGAATAACATGACTCCCACATGCATAGTGAAACCACGAGTCATCTGAGCACCTTGTCTCAAATAAATGCCAGAAAAGCTTTTATGCCAGAGTTTCACATGTTCTCACTAAATACCTCATGACCTATAGGAAGACAATTTTTTCACATTCCGAAAATCTTCCTTTAAAAGTGTCGTTGGCAATATTTTTCACATTCCTCTTTCTGCAAATACCTGAGCTGTTATATGTTAGTACCAGAGGTTTGCTTGTGTGGCTGTCCCTTTACAGGAGGGAAATAACTAGTTAACATGAGAAGAAATTAAAAATCACCTGCAATAGCTTTTCCATGCATAAGAGCATCTTGATTTTAAGGTCAGAATCCTCTAAGTCAGGAAGTAAATGCTATTATCAAATTAAAGAGTTGGGAGAATCTCCCATTTCCTGACAGACCAGGCAGTCAATTTCTAGTCCTTGAGTGGCCGGACCTTTCATCTGTCACTGATCCAGGGCTGAACGGCATTGTTCACTCTTTTCCTGAGGTCAGACCAATTTACAAGGGAGGAAGAAGGAAACATTTATCTGGAAGGATATTTATTTATTTATTTATTCTGCAAAACCTCAGAGGCTTGGAATGCCAAAAGTCTGCCCAACAGAGAGTGATTAACCATCAAAATCACAGCCAGTGTGATTGAAACTGGATTATATCTGACTTTGTATGAAATTCAAACTTCTAGAGAGCAGCTCAATTTACAATCCCAGGTTGTATTGCCCTGGAAGTGCTTCACATGTCTTCCAGTCTTTTTCTCGGAAGCCATGGGATTTCTGTGGGGGTTGCAGAGTGCTCACAGGCAGCTGAGTTCCTGAGTGCCCCTTGGCTGCGCGGGGGAAGAGAGACCCCAGAATAGGCCAGGGCACTGCCTAAAACCTGCTCCTAGAGCAGCTCACTTGCTGAGGGATTTTACACGCCATTCCCCCCCCCCCTCCCAGAGTTTGCACTAAAAGGAAAATCTTTGTAAAGCATGAGAACACCGGAACCAATTTTGCCTGGTATCAGGTGCCTCGGTCAGCTTCTTTGGCTTTGGAAGATCCCTGCCTGGGGAGCAGGAGCGCGGGCACAGGCAGCGAGAGCAGCAGTCTGGTGCTGCCAACGGGGGAGCACAGGTACTGGGAGCTTCTGGGACACTCGGGGCTTCCAGCCCGGTGCATGGCAAACTGCCCCAGAGCTGTACCCGCTGGAAGTGTAGGCTCCCTGGGGCACAGGGCGGTCATCCAGTTCGTCTTTCTGGGAAAAGTCCCCTGAAACTACCACCAGCACAGGGATAGTGGTGCCACTGTATTGGCCTAAGGATGTAGGCCAGGTAATGCTTGAAGGCAGAACTAATATTTTTTGTTAGAGCAACTGTAAAAGTAGAAAAACTAGACGACCTTCAGGACACAAGCCGTTCTCCATGTCTCCACTTCCATGAATTATTGTGATTTGCATGGATCCTCAGTTTTGGTGCTAAATACTTCTCTGAAGAAAATTTCTGGCCACCTCTGCCAGTGGGGGACAAGGATGTCCTTTTCTCCTTTCTGTGTCTCACATGAGAGTGAAATATTTTTTTCTGTTTTTAGCACTGGCTAAAGATTCATTTTTAGCATAGTCATGAGTTCTAAGTAACTAACAGCCCAAGCAGGTGAACTTGGCTCCCAAACCTTTTGCAACCCTTGAGCATTCCTGGCATACCCAGCTAGGAATCTTGTGCAAGCCTTTTTTAATGAACCTGCCTGAAGTATAAATTTCTCTGGGTTTTGAAGAGCTCAGATCCAGAGTTTGCTTCTTACTCTCCCTAACTTCAGTGGAAAGTGCATTTATCATTGTTATTTGACAGAAAACAGGAACAGTTAATATCCTGGATTGATTCTGTATAGAGGTACATTCCTTGCTTTTATGGACCTCTAACAATTAAGACAACTATTTGTTCTTGAGATCTTGCAGCTCGTGGTTGCTCTCTGTAATAGAATGATATGTTTACTTTTATCACCATTTCTGATTACATAAACAAATGAAAGAAATAAACTTCTGTGGGACTTTTTTTTTTTTTTTTTTACAACTCCTGTCTAACCTGTCTGTACACTATTGTACACTATGCTTCCATCCAGTCTGTAGCTTGAGTTTCTTGGATATGGAAAATACATGTCTGATTCTTAAAAAAAAAATTGTTAACAGGACATTTCCAAGTTCCCAGACAAAGATTATACAGTGCTGGGTGAAGGTGGAATCATTCTGAGCGGTGGCCAGCGCGCACGAATCTCATTAGCAAGGTAAGTGTTTTGCTCTCTAAGTAGTCTACTCTTTCATGTATAAGGAAAGTATTACGATTAAGCACTTAAATACATGTGGACCACATCCTGCTAAATAAATATCCTCCGGGTATATCAGGAACTACATTTTACTATCACAAATCTGAGTTTTGCTGTGCAATTGTGTTTGTGATACACCTGCATATTTATTTACTGAATTTTGTAAGTTTGATGTCAGATGCATGCTATGGCTTAGCTGAAGATGAATCTTTCCCTCCCCGATACAAGATGCCATTTGAAGAGTCAGATCTTTAAGAGTAGCTGTCTCAGTACCAAAGAAAACCACACAAAGAGACAAATAAGAAATATTCCAGAATCTTTCTGCAAAGCAGTTTATATGTCAATTAATGACATACTCCCTGTCTGCAGGTAACAAAAATTAAAAACATGCTATGTTTCAAAAAGTGTTGCTCATAGTTTTGCTGTAAAAAGAAAAAGTGGAAAGCAATGGTTAGTCAGTACCTATGAATAATGGTCTGGTCTTGTCTGATTGACCTTCAGACGTTAGTAAGTAATTTTGAAGGTCTATAGAACAATAACAGAGATGCTTGTCTTATAAATTAGATATGTGTTTCAGCAGAATCACTTAGCTATCATCAGAAATCCAGTAATGATAGCTCTGATGTGTAAATGACCTCATTTATTTCTGTGCCAAGTGTGAATTGTGCTGGCTCCCACGCTCAGAAACACTAGGTAGACGTAAAATCACATTATGGTGATCCACACTGGCATCTCATGAACGATGTGCATGTCTGTGTCACGCTAACAGATGGGTTCATTAAAAGAGAGAGGCTTTCAGTGTGGATCTTTCTAGTGGATTTGTGAGAGGGAAGAGGCATATGGATGGTTCTGTTAAGAGAGGAGGAGCAGGCAAAGCTTTTAGACCAAAAAAACCCCCAACCAACAAAACACAGTTAGATTTTCATTTAAGATGCAATATTTACATGAACTATTTCTCAGGTTCTGTAAATAATTATGTCTGTCACTTTTCAGATGGTCACAGAACTGATATTTGTTTTCAGCTATATAGCAAAAACAATTAAATATCCCAAAGACAGTACCTATGTCTGCTTTACATTTTGTTTGAATTCCACTCTAAGCTGGAGTATGCAGCAAAGTGTGGAAGTGTTGAGGTGTGGGTTGCAGATGAAACTCTGAGAAAGCTAGAGGAGGAAATTTAGGATTACAGCCCTGGGTTGTACCCATCCGTACTGGCGGTAAGCTGGACGTTATTTGCTTGAACCGGCTGCATACACGTGTCTGGTGTATTTTGTGCAAAGTCGTGTGAGATGAGAAACCCCGCTGGAAGTGCCATCAACCAGCCGTCTTCAGAAGCTGATGGCGATTGTCCGAGCCCATCTTTCTTACAGAGCACTGTCAGCGCCTGCAGCTGCAGCCGGCAAAAGGACAGACCAAGGGAAAAAAACCCGGTGCATGCCCTGGGTTCTGAGCTAGCTCACTGGCCCGGTACCCTAAAGCCAGTCATGTATAGCTTCTAAGTCCAACATACAAATTATAGCAATAATTTGAGGGCTACCATTATCCCAGAAAAAAGCCTGCAAACTTTTGCTGATGAAAGTGCCAAGAACAGTATGAACTTTTTGTTGTTGTGCAGCCACTACATCATAACATATCATAACAGAGTATTTTTCAATAATGTTGCTTGGTTTATTAACATAATACACTATTATTGAGAGCTTTTTCTCCTGGTGGTTAAATATTTTCACATTGTTTAACATAATGATTTTAAAACTCATTTTTAGGGTACTTTAAAAAAGTACCAAAATGCAGCTGTCCAAATTTTCTTTACTAATTATACCTTGATTCATATCACATCATGATTTTCATACTCACAGAGGAAGGCAAGGGGCCTTTTTGAACTTCTATTGAAACGGATTTAAAAAAACCCCAAACCCTCTTAACCACAGGTTTAGGTCTCAGTGAGCCATGTCCAAGCACATACAGCTTAAGGTCCTAATGCTAGAAATAGTTTTTCATGTCCTGAACTCAAAATACTGTACAGTCCCTTTTCAAATAGTGTTTGCGAGATTGTGGCTCACTAATACACTTGTCTTTGCTCACCAGTTATTTCAAAATACTTTTAAAACTAAGTGCTGAGAACTAAGTCTTTTCACACACTTATTTACATATATGTCATATTCGCTCAGGCACCTGTAGAAGTTACAGTAGCTACTAAATTCCCATTTAAACGGTCATTGTACACCAATGGGGGCTGTCAGATTCAGGCCATGAGCAGATCCTTAGAGTAAGCTGTGTAAAAGCAGCTGTATAGCTTCCTTTGATTGCACAGAAATTAATGGAAAACTAAGTTTGTAATGTCGCTTGCAGCAATGAAAAGCTTTAATGAAAGGTGTGTTATAAGCACATTTAATGTTGAACTCCAGCTCCATATCGGTGCTATAGAAAAGTCTATCAATTACAAGTTCTTGAGACAAAACTGTAAAGGCATTCTTTTAAAATGACATTTAAGTAAATTTATAAGATTTGTGAAAGTTAATGTCATTTCCATTTTCTCTGTTCAGAGCAGTGTACAAAGATGCTGATTTGTATCTCCTGGATTCTCCTTTTGGACATTTAGACATTTTTACAGAAAAAGAGATATTTGAAAGGTACCGTGTGTTTTGATAGATTGTATTTAAGAATCCCACCAAGCAGCACAAAATAAAACTGAGAACAGAAATGTAATAGCAGTACAAAAATACTGAAGTGATCAACATTACACCTTTTGGGGATGTTTATTATTAGAGATTCTCAGGAGTGAGTTATTTTGTGGTTGCAGTAGGACAGCATACCATGCCTGTGCTGGGAACAAGCCCGGGCCAGGTGTGAGCATTACTGCTCCCTCTTCCATCTCAATGTGTTGAGCCTGCTATGATCTATTACTCCCAGAATGCATGGCTTTGTATCTGGGGTGCCTGTGTACTAGAATGGCTTTCATTTTAAAACACCTGCTTTATAAGCATAAATTTTTACAGAAAGCTATATTTTATCTTGATTTTCTAATCACTGAAAGACTGGTCACGCAGAAGTGCCCGCTGAACAAGAGATTGGCAGCAGGTTGGCCAAAGACAGAGACCTTTGGCTTGTCTTGGTGGTGTAGCTCAAAACAGTAAGGGCACACACTACCATCCACGAGCTTCTCAGTCGCCATAAGATTGAAGTTTTGAAACCTAAGATGAAAAGAAATATTTCATTTTCATGTTGAACCGTGCTTTTTGGATTGACCTGAAAATGATTAAATTTTCCTCCTTTCTTTGGTTCCTGCGATAAAGTACTCCCCCGTTCACATCTCAGCTTTACCACCTTCCTTTGAGGTTTGAGGGAGCACTGCTCGTACTGGGAGGGGGGCAGGTAAAAGCAGGTAGATTAAAAATGAGAGGGATAAAAGCAACATTTAATCATGAAGGAAAACATCTGATTTTTAACACTTTCATCTTTTATAGTTGTGTGTGCAAGTTGATGGCGAATAAAACTAGGATCTTGGTTACTTCAAAACTGGAACATTTAAAGATTGCTGACAAAATATTAATTTTACATGAGGGGAGCTGCTATTTCTATGGAACATTTTCTGAACTCCAGGGTCAACGGCCAGACTTCAGCTCAGAGCTGATGGGATTTGATTCTTTTGATCAGTTCAGTGCAGAGAGAAGAAATTCAATTCTAACCGAGACTCTCCGACGATTTTCCCTTGAAGGGGAAGGCATGGGATCACGAAATGAAATAAAGAAGCAATCTTTTAAACAGACATCAGATTTTAATGAGAAAAGGAAGAACTCCATAATTATTAACCCCCTTAATGCAAGTAGGAAGTTCTCAGTAGTGCAGAGGAACGGGATGCAGGTCAATGGGATAGAAGATGGCCACAACGACCCACCAGAAAGGAGGCTTTCGCTGGTACCTGACTTGGAACAGGGAGATGTAGGTCTGCTTCGGAGTAACATGATAAACACTGACCACATACTGCAAGGTCGGAGGAGGCAATCTGTGTTGAACCTGATGACGGGCACCTCTGTGAACTATGGACCAAACTTTTCCAAAAAGGGAAGTACAACATTTCGGAAAATGTCTGTGGTGCCTCAGACAAACCTGACTTCTGAGATAGATATCTACACCAGACGCTTGTCTCGAGACAGTGTCTTGGACATAACTGATGAAATCAATGAAGAGGATTTGAAGGTGAGTGTTGATTTACATTCATCTCGGGTTCAATATGGTGGTAGTTTAGTGTGATATACTCCGTATATATTTTTCTACCTGACTATGTCATTCCTAATGCAATACTTCTCTGTAGAATATCTTTTTGTAGTATCTGTGATTTTTTTTTATAATTCATATATCACCTTGAAATCCTTGAAATCCTCAAAAATTTATTTTGACTAATTTTTTATAGTTTTTAAATGCTATCTGTAGAGGATTTCAATACAGAATTTTGGTCTCTTGCACTTTAATCTATCTTTAAGATTACTTATGCTGAAAATGAAATTTGAAACCATAACATGGAAAAACATTGGTTTAAAACATTTATGTAAAATTGACTTTTGAAACATGGAAAAAATAAAATACATTTTAAGGTTTTAAAACTGGAATTTGATCAAATTTGACAAATTTGTCAGGCTGCTTAGCTGTTATGTTCTGATACTGATAATGATCAGAGAAGTAACCTGGATTTCACTCTGTTTTTATGGACGTGCTGGGAATTATGCAATTAAGGTTGAGTCTTATACCAAGAACTGGACCAAAATTCTAATTTTTTCTAATAACTGTCAACTGGTAATGATGAACTCCTTTCCCTTTCAAAACTGACAGCTGATTTTCCCAGGATAGAACAATTTTCTAAAGTAGCTTTCTAGGTGGAAAAAAGACTACAAGAAATATTTAAACTCGTAATTTACTGAAGTACTGCCGATTTTTTCTTTTGCTTTATTGATCTCAGCAGAAAAAACAAAACAAAACAAAACACCACCTCAGAGTATTTACAAATTTATTCTAACAGCACAATAATAATCTCAATTGAAAGAAAATAGCTATTGATTAACCATTTCTGGGCTTCTAGTAGTGCTGGACAAATCTTGATTGTTTCTTTCAGTGTTGTCTGAAAATTTCAAATCATCTTTAAACTGTGTTATTATATCAACGATGACTCAACCAGGCAGTACCTTCCTCTCCAGCCATTATCTGCCAATTTGAATGGTGCAGTTCAATTATTTGGAGTGAGCAGAAAGGATGGCAGCATTCTTGTGTCAGAAACTCTCATATGTAGATATTGTTATCATTCTGACTATCGTCTTATCAATTCTTTGACAGGAGTGCTTTACTGATGATGCTGAAAGCATGGGTACTGTTACCACATGGAATACCTATTTCAGATATGTTACCATCCACAAAAACTTGATTTTTGTTCTAATTTTGTGTGTGACTGTCTTCTTACTTGAGGTAAGAAAATCTGCACCTGATGTCATGTTACTACAAATGATGCCTGTTCAAACTGTGTTGTTTCTGATGAAAGGAAAAATGGATAAAGCATCAAGACATTAGCTCGTGTATGTATTGCTTATTGGCAACTGCTGTTAAATGATATTGCAATGACTTTTCTACTGTTTAGATGGGCATTTCCCACCAAAGATGGTGATTAGTACAGGGTAGCAGAAGATCCACCTTCTGAAATTATCTCAGTTGTTTTCTCCTGTGTGGTACCATAAATAATTTTGTCCCATGCAGGTCTTCATGGGTGAATAGTCTTCCATTTTTCCATTAAAAGATATCTTTGCAGAGCTTTGAGGGGTTAACAGCAACAATTACTACTTTTTTTTTTTTTTTTTTTTTTTCTCTCATTACTTATGAGCACATACATAAATTCTGGAGAATTGATGTCAAAAGTGAGTTAGTAGCTTTGCTCCTAGTGACAGAAGAGTGGCAAGTAAGGCAGAGAGCTGAATGCCTGTGATGGCATTTAAAGACGGAAAAGGTGTTCCTGTAGCATGCAGAGAAGATGTTTTCCAAGCGCAGTGTAAAACACTCTCAGAAAAAGTGCTGAAGAACATCTGCCCCATCATGCAAGTCTGACTATTTTTCTTGTAACAGAAGTTGCCTGCTTTTTGTCTTGTTTCCAAATTTGGGAAAGACTTTTAGCATATATACAGAATCTCATAGTGGCCTCTTTTACAATTAATACCCTAAGTGTTTTTCTGAGGGACGAAGCATGTTTTGGAGAGAAGATGGGGAGATTAATGAGACTGTATTCATAAGTCAACTTATAAATTATGGTACCAGTTTCTCTTAGCATTTTTCAACATGACCTGAAAGAAGAGAAGAATCCATTAGGAATATAGGACTAGTTTCTGGCTGTTTGTGTCAGTGGAAGTTTCTTAGCAGTTCTGTGGTGGCATTCAAACTTCTGGTATCATCAGTCCTGGAGAAGGATAGGATTGATGGTATTCTGAATTTACACTAATGTTATGTTGCAGATGGTTTAAATTAGTTCTTTTGGACCAGGAATAAAGCCTGGAGCTTAGACCAGAAATAAAGCTTGGAGCTCAGATCTAGTTTGAGATCCCAAATTTTTAAATCACCCCCAGAAGCAAGACAGTGTTTAGATGTGTAGCCGTTCTTATCCTGTAAGTTTATTTTCATGGTAGTGGAAAATGGCTGTGTAAACCTACAACAAAGCTGAATGTGAGTTGTAGGGGAAAAGGAAATTTTAACTTTCAGGTATGTCAGATTTATCGCTGTATATTCAGCATACATTTCTAATCTTGATTACGGATGTGTGCTTTTAAATTATGCTAAAACCTTTTTGAATAATTCAAAAGCCTCATCTTCTAACTAAAGAACAAATCTTATGACAAAGAATGTATCCATCTAAGTTAGATTTTCCAGTGTGACTATTGCTTAAGTAAAACCGTGTTGATAAATTAATGGGCTGGAAGATATTCAGTCATAGCACAGATTACAGAACCTTTAGCAAATCTCTGTGCAAGAGATGAAATACCAGGGATACAAGGGATTATGTGGCCTGTGCTAACAGTTTGTACCCTTCTGACCTTAGACAATGAAGAGAGGCTAGTGATGCACAACCACGTGCTGAACTGAGAGTAGTGACGAGTAAATTGAAAGTGGAGTTTGACACCCTTCAGAGATGGGTGGAACTACTGTGGAAATGCCAGAGATGCTATTTTAGATTTAGAGTGTGTTGGTTTGTATTGTAGATTCCAAGGTGAGTTCACACAGATCATCATAAATAGGGCTTCAGTTGTACATTCTACACCCCCCCCACCCCCCCCCCCCCTTTACAGAGTGTGTGTGTGGGGTGTCTAGCTCACTTAAGTGGCTCAAAACTGTGATTCCTATGTGTAGTACTCAGAGACTAGGGTTGCTGAACTGGAAGAAGAGCAGTGGAAACATATTGAAAGGCTTTGTGAAGTTTTTCTGTCACAGTATTCTCTACCTTCATCTTCACAGCTGAAAAACTCCTCTGTTGTGAGGAGTCAAGATAAGTACAGAAATCTGTTGGGAGATGTAAAATTATTATTGTGAAAGAAAGCAGATCCTTCTAAATGCTTAAATTCAGGGCATGATGATCAATCTTGTTATTTACTGTAAGACCTGGAAAAGTTAGTGGCTCCCAAGGAGCCACTTTAATTACGTGCTGAGGTATTATCGTAATACATTCCCGTACCAGTGTCATAAAAATATGTGAGAAGAGGATGCTAGAAACTATGTTTAGACTATTAGAAAAAAAGATCAGAGGCAGAAATAGAGCAGACTGAAATGTGGTGCACTAGATGAAGATCTCCAGTGTCTCAGTGGACAGACAAGAAAAAGTGTGACTGAGGAAGCTTCAGTTGAGCACTGAAGCAACTCACAATAAAAAGGGTTTAATTCCACATTTAAAAACTATTAAAATAGATTATGTGGAGAATTATGTAAAACTTGTAGCCAAGCAATATCAGCCAAATAGATATATCAAATGTAGATACCAGCTAGCAAGAACAACAGTGCAAAAATAACAATGTTAAAAAGTTTGACATTCCTGTTTGAATAGCTGCATTTGAAGACATTGAGAAACTTACTCTTTTAGGGCCATCAAGAAATATTAATCTTTAAAACTTAAAATGTGTTAAAGCATACGGTGAGTGTTCCTTGTCATTAACAATGCATTATCAAGCTTTTGTTAACAGCATGGTAAAAAACAATCAAAGAATATTTAGGCACTTGAGAGCCTGATTGTAATACAAGTCTAAATGTAGCTTTCCTGGTGGGATGTACTAAATGGTTTCTGTGGAAAGAGGCGCAGAGATGACAAGGTTTTTGCTTTAGGGAGGTTTGACTTCCATTCATTTATAACGCTCTTTCTACAAACAATTATAAAGTCAGTGAAAGAAAAGTAAGAAAAAGTACATAATGCGACAAGACGAAATGATTCTGTTTTCTTTGGTCACAGGTAGCTGCTTCTCTTGCTGGGTTATGGTTTCTTAAAATGTAAGTAGTGCTGGTCATTTATTGAGCAATTGGGGTCTCCTTTATATTGATTTTTGCTATAAATAATCAATAAATTCTGCCAGAATTCTATATGGAGAGGTACTAGCTTATATTCAATAGAATGGTTCATAGATGAATGATCTAAATAGCTCGTGTAGGTGGTATCTTAAGCTGGTACTTCTTTAAGTGCTAACAATCAGATGCTTTGTGCCTTGTTACTGAGCGCATAACAACACACGCAAGACTTTTTCTGGGTCAGCTTGCTCCTGAGATGCATGGACTTGATTATCCTGAATATACGGTGGTTCACCAGTGCCTTTCAGAGGTACCAGGTGAGGCATTTGCTTAGGAACATTTTAAGGGAGCAGTTTCTGTAAGACCCCATTTGTGCAATTTCTTCTGCTCACCTGTGAAAAATTCCAGCAGTTGCAGAGTCAGGCAGATGAAGGGTAAAACAGAGTGAGCTTTTCCTGGGTTAATGTTTTTGATCCCTGTTTTAGTCCTGCAGTGCTAAGTCTGTATATTTGAGTATAGAAAGCATATGGTCTTTCGGACTTAGGTCTGATCTGGAGCAGGAGGGATTTATGTTGATGTCCCCTTACAATAGGTCACTAACACCTTTTGTTTTTATAGTACACCTGAAGCATTTTACTTCCATAATAACTCCCTTTTTTTCAACACTTAAACTATTTTTTTCTAGTTAAAAGAAGTGAATGCATTGTCCCTGATTAGGCTGGTTTTGTCAGTCTTTAAATTGGCAGTAGATTTGGAAGAGACTACCAAAGCTGTACATTTTCACAGCAGTTTGGAGAGAACTGTTGGAGGGGTTGTAGTTATATACCAGTGGCTTAATTTACAATTTAGTAAAAACCTTTAATTGTGCAATTGCAACTAATTTCAGAAATTACCACAAATGCTGATAGGTGCCTTAGTCCCCAAAAGTATCTGAGAAGATGAATAAGCCATTTATTGCCTTGACCTCTGAACACACAGTGTAACTTTGCCTTAGTGGAACATGGGTTAGTTCACAATTTATATTTCATACATACAGGACAGTTTAAAAATGACTGGAGATATATAGAACTAACTATTAACATAGTTTTAAAACAAATGAACATTGTGGGACTATTTGTTTAGTAGAGAAAATAAAAGAGAAAAAAATGTAATTTCCAATAATGCATTTATTTTTAATTTCCATCATACAGGACAGCTTTGAAGGCTAATGCAACACAGTCAGAAAACAGCACCTCTGACAAACCTCCTGTGATTGTCACTAACACTAGTGCCTACTACATCATTTATATCTACGTTGGAGTGGCAGACACCCTGCTTGCCATGGGAATCTTCAGAGGTTTGCCCCTTGTGCATACACTTATAACAGTGTCTAAAACGCTTCATCAAAAGATGGTGCATGCAGTTCTTCATGCACCTATGTCAACATTCAACTCTTGGAAAGCAGGTAACGGCGATGGGAACTGATTGACTCCCGTATGGGTTTCATTTCAATTAAACAGTTTTCATTCTGTTAAAGGTTGCTTTCCATTTCCATTTTCAGTCAAGCTGAATGTTGAAAGTTTGCCACATGAAGTAATTTGTGAATCTTTGACTGGACTTTAAGTGTGACATATTTCAGTTGTCGATTCTGAAATATCACTTTGTAAATTAGAGAAAATTAACTGTTCACTGTTTGAGGCACTGAAATGAGAATAACTTCTAATGAATAGACTTTGTCTAAAACTGCAACAAAAAAGATATAGTCAGCTATGTGGTGAGTGACAAGAAGTCAGGTGTGGATGACAAATAGTGCTTTATTTCATAAGTAATCCTACTAAGATGGCATAAAACATCAGTTAGTGTCAGTAATGGAATGTGTATTCAAATTTGACTCTGGAATTGTTACAGAGTTTATTATGTAAGTGGTGCAACAAGTTCCATCTCCCGCTGTACATGAAATTCCTATCCCATACCATTCTTACTGGTGCATACTAGATTACAGGAGACACTGGTAAATGACAATACAACATAGGATTTCTTCTTCATTTTCCCATTATATTCTTAATTGTGTTGTTACCTGGTGATTAATAGAGTAATTCTGCTTAGAAGCTAAGAAACTGGTGTACAAGCTCCTCAAATGCTGATGTGCAAACTATCAGTGTATCAGCAGAGCTTGCTGCATAAGGGGTACAGACCTTATGCTTTATGCCTCTGCTTCTGTCCTGTTTAGTTATGTTTCTTTGGATTATATTACATTTTCCTTATGTTTTTCCCAAAAATTTTCCAAATTCCTCCCTGGGGAAAGAAGCTGTAGCTCCACTAAACTGTAATGGAAGTGCTTGTACTAGAAAAAATCTTGTGCTTATCCTTAATATTTTGTATTCAGAAAATGTTGTACTTTTTGTTAAACTAATAAATGTAGGATTTTTGGGGGTGTTAAAGTGTTTGACTTTTTTTTTTTTTTTAATCCATAGGTGGAATGCTTAACAGATTCTCAAAAGATACGGCAATACTGGATGACTTACTCCCGCTTACAGTATTTGACTTCATTCAGGTTTGTAGAACAAAAGTTCTAAATTTTGCTGTCTTATAGCACTGTAAATTTTCAGTTGTACATCAAGGAAAAGAAATCATATTAATAAGAATAACTGGAATTAAATCCCTCTTCCTTTTTTTTTTTTTTTTTAGTCTGTATATCTGTTTACATAGCTGCTTATCTTTAAAGCCAACTTCATTGCTTCTTTTTTGAGTATTTGCCTGTATGTGTACCTCCACTGTTTGTGCAAACCACTTTTAGTACTCAGGCTCAGAAACATTTTTGCCCTGCAGACCTGTACAGTACAGCTCACCCTGCTGCTGCCCATATTCAACTTCAAAGGTGTAAAAGGCATTCCTTAGTTTCTTTCAGTTATCTTGGCTCAAGATTAATAATTCTTTCATGCTGTCTTCTGATTACATTCAGTCATTTTCATGACTTTCCTGCCTTAGCCTCATCTGTTCCCAGGTTGCTAGCATCACCTTTAATTTCCTTCTTCTCTTTTGTTGAATATATTCTTGTTTTTTCTGTTCTTTTATCTTCTGTGGAAGCTTTTCCAGGCCTGCCTTATGGGGCAACTTAACCCATGATGATGTTCTTTCAACTCTCAGTTGGGCAGTTCTGCTCTTTTTTTTTTTTTTTTTCTCCTTCACAACTTTGCCTAATTTTGTCTTTTATCCTTCGCATCTTCGTGGCTTCCCTTGAGGCTCCAGGATTTAAGCTGAGTCTTTCAGGCACTGGATAACTACTTGTGGTGGAGGACAGCTTTAAATGACTCTACTCCTTGGAGAAATTTTACATCCCTAAGAGTTGTAGAATTGAAGACTTTCTTTTTTTTTCTTTTTTTTTTTTTTTTTTTTTTTTTTGATGGGAAGGCTTGTTTCAGGCATACCTCCTGGGAAACTTCATGCATTGCAAAATCTTGAGTTTTGAATGATCTTCCAATTCATTCACACTGAAAAGAACATTAGAAAAAATACAGAGATAGAGGCAATTCCAGTATTTCTCAAGGAGGATGCCTTTGTTTGCTCCCCATCCTGTCTGAGACTTTGTGGCTCCATGTGTATCCTAGCACCCCTTATTAGTGTCCCACCACTAATGCTGCGGAGCCAGTTTTTCCTCAGTTAGAGGTAGTTCCCAGTACATTAAAAAAACAAAAAAAGCTTCCCCAGCCCTCCTGTTCCTCTCTACCTCATCTCTACCTTTATTTAGGAGATATGCAGGCCTGACTTAATCAACCCAAATGCTCTGCTGTGGATTACCTGTCTCCATCTGTGAGTTTGCTCTGCTTTACAATCCCTGCCAACATAACAATCTGATTAAAACTGAGTCCCTTTCCCTATATCTGTGTTAGTAATGATAACTTTGGCTCATGACTTTAGAGAGGCCAGTGCAGCTCCCCATGAAGAGGTTCAAGGACATTACAGGTCTACTTCATGTCCTGCTGACATCATGAAGATTTGCTGAATGAGCAAACGCGGACATAGAGACCTTCTCTGAATCATTAATGTCATCTTCAGTGTGATTAGGATTCACTACTGTCTTTTTGGATGCGGCCATTTTGTTTCTGATATTTTGGATCTGCCATGGGGATGTTATTCCGAAATTGTTTTAGTTAGCCTATCTCTACATTTCAAACTCTCTACAAGAAACTGACTAATTTTTCATTTTTTTCAAGGATAAGGGAAATTCCTAGATTTGGCTTTTCTGTTCTGATGCCTTTCAGAGGCTATCCTATACTCTAATGTCCCATAGGTTCACCTCTGTCTCCTCAGTCTCAACTGCAGAGGCTCCTGAACGCTCATGATAAGATGCCCTGTTTTTCCAGGTTCTTCTGGTGAAGATCATTGAACCTTCCCACTGTCCTGAATATTTTTATTAGTCATTCCTTCGTAAGACTTTTCTTCTTGTCCTCCATAGATTCACACTTGCTTGGCAGCTTCAGACTTCCATAGACTCTGCTAATGAACAAAGTCAGATTCCTCTGAAAGATACAGAGAAGTTATACGTATGACTTTCTCCTTCTCTGATGATTATCACAGAGTCACAGAATGGTTGAAGTTGGAAGGGACCTCTGGACCTAGGGCCTGGGTCCTCTCCAACCCCTCCAGTCAAAGCAGGGTCATCTAGAGCAGGTTGCTCAGGGTCATGTTGGATTTTGGATACCTCCAAGGGTGGAGTCTCCACAACTTCTCTGAGCAACGTGTTCCAGTGTTTGACCATCCCCACAATAAAAATGCTTTTCCTTATGTTTAAATAGAATTTTGTGCATTTCAGCTTGTGCCCATTGCCTTTTATCTTCCCACTGGGTGCCACTGACAAGAATCTGTCTCAGGCTTATTTGCTCCCCACCAAATACTTATTGGGATTTATATAAACAGAATGTTTTAAACATATATAAAATTTCTAAGAATTATTTGCATATATACACAAATTTATCATTTATATAAATATAATAAATACCATCAGATACTTATACAGAGTGATAAGATCCCCCTAAGCCTTCTCTAAGGCTAAACAATCCTGGCTCTATCAGCCTGTCCTTGTATGTGAGATGCTGCGGTCCCTTTGTCATTTTCAAGATGTTTCACTGGACTCACTCCAGTATGCCTGTATCTCTCTCATACTGGAGAGCCCACTCCAGAGACAGTCTTACTGGTGCTTGAAGAGAGGGAAAGGATCATCTTCTGACAGTGCTGCCCTTGTTGGCCTCCCTTGCTGCAGGGACATATTGCTGCTGCATGGTCCACCAGGACCCAAGGCCTTCTCTGCAAAGCTGCCTCCCAGTCAGTCATCCTCAGGCCTGTACTGGTGAATGTGGTTATTCCTTCCCAGGTGCAGAGATCTGCAGACAAGGACAGCTTCTAAATGTACTGGGATGCTGAAATCCGAGTCTTGTGGAGATGAAGACTTGGTCTCTGCTGGCCTTCAGTTTATGTCTGCATAAGTTTGTCCTCTGACTTCTGAGCTTTTCCCAAGAAAACTTGTTTAGGGACACTGCCTAACTCCTTGTTTAGGGACACTGCCGCCTTCTCTGTTGCAGCTTTGAATGTCTTGACATAGTTTTTCTTAGAACTTTTGTAGGTATTAGACATTTTAGGGGACCTTCCCTTGTAGGGAGCAGGGCTTTTCAGACAGGATGAATGAGGCTCCAGGATGAAAGAGGACAGTGCCCATAGAAGAAGCGGTATTAGCCTTTACATCAGTGATGAGAGATAGCAACTGTGATGTTTTCTCTGACAGCCATCTGACCTACTTGCTTACATCTTGGGTATGAATTGTAGCCCACTAATGATGGCAGTAGCATTGCCACTAGTTTTAACATCCATCTCAGTCTTCTACCAGTGCTTACAGTGGGGCCATAATTTTTTGGAGATCCTTCATGTGACATGCTCATCCCTAGGGTTTAATATAGTCTCATGCAAAAGGTCATAGTGAACTCATTGGATATTTATACCTATGGTCATGACTGTTTTTCCCTAAATTATAAACCTCCATTGGTCAACCAAATCGGCTGCTGCGGTCATCGCCACCCTGAACCCTTGCTGAATTGCTGTCTCCACCACCAGCTACATTTTCCAGACTGGTGACACAGAGGAAGCACTGGAACGTCTCTCCCCATCTGGCCTCTGTCTCAGGCCTGAAAGCTCAACATCTGGGGTCACTGCAGCACAGCACTGTGGCCCTTAACTGGGCTGCATGAGCCCTCTGCTGCCGTTCCCTGAGCATACTCCAATGTAGCTGGATTGCGTGTTGATTTTTGTTATGGCTTTTTTAGAGAAAGTGTCTTCTGTTTGGCTTTACACTTATTTTGCATTTGGAGTTTATGAGATAACATAAATTTTCATGTTCAGATTTTTAGTGAAATAACTGTTGGACTGGCAGTGAGAACAACATGGCATCATGGTGGCTTTTCTAAAATTCGAGTAAATGATGGAAACAGGAATTAACACAGCCACTTGTGTGACTGTGTAATCTCAAGTAATGTGAGATCAGTATAACTTGGCTCAATATCAGTTGAACAGCTCATTCGCTTCTTAACAATTAGAGATACAAAAGGTAATAAATTCTGCAGTTTAAAATAATGAGTAAGCACAAATCCATTCTTGCATTGCTACAGACGGGTGCTATACAGCCTGCACAAACATAACCCACACGTGTCACCATTCTTTTAAGAGAAAGAAGGAAAACAGTGAAAGAAAGCTTTAACTAGTTCAGCTGTTACCCTATTTCTTTTTTTCATAAACTTTGATGTTGCTATTGCATTACTCATTTTTCTGATGAAAACGAAGGGTAGGAAAACTGGAACATGCTTATCTGTTCGTGAAAGACCTCTAACTTCGAGTGTTGGGAATTTAAATCCTTCCTTGAATTTATGTTGTAGAAAAAGCACCAACTGCAAATTTCTTCCTAATGTGAAATTAGGTTTGCTTTCCATCTATTTCTTTGCTGACTGGTCATTTGCAGTGATGTTTCAATGTGATGTTCACCGTTTTGTCCAAATTGTCTGCTTGCGGTTGCTTTAGGCTGATAAGTTTGCAGTTTGAAACAGTTGTTTAGTGTGAAAGGTAACACCCTGATACAAAGCAGAGCTTGGCTATTCTGTGTACACTGATATCCTTGATTTTCATTAGATTTAGGTATGAGACAAAAACAGTCTAAGTGCTTAAGGTCCTTCTAGAGTAAAGAACAAGGCCTGATTTAACTAAATCTATCTGGAGCTACTGAGGATGAAAGTAGTAGTCTCTGGTGGGTTAAGTAGATTAACTCTGGAATGATTTTGTTCCTTTTGAGTCATATGTCACCTTAAAACATTTTTTTTCTTTTTCTTTTTCTTTTTTTTTTCTTTTCTCCTGAAAGCTACTAGTTTTTCATACCACAAGTGCTCTTACAACTTATTTCCTGTCTTCTGATCAGGACAAGTAGTAGTGCTAGTTTTATATGTGTGTTATGGTCCCTTGGGCAAGTGATGATGAGCAACTTCCCACTTTTTCTGACCCTCAGAAAAACTGCTTGGCCCTGAACCTGCAGGAGACTGGCACTCAGGTCCCAACAGTCTGGCACACCTAGTCCAGACAAGACCGGGACAGCACTGTTAGGTTTGGGAGATTGCAAGTGTCGTTCTTACAATTTTAATGGGAGAGTGAGTGCCCAGATGCCATTGTTTTTGTATGGCTTCCTAATTTGGAAGCCTGCAATACTGTTTGTACTACAGAAAACACTTCTTCCATCTATTAGAAAAGGTGGCAGCTTATTCCAACAGGTTAAGGATCTGGTCTCAGTTATCCATGGATCTTTTCATGGAGGTTTGCTCTCAGCTGCAAATCCTACTTAGGTTAGCACTTTATGTTTGTTAAAACAATATGTAGTTGCCTTGGGAAGGAGATTCGTCACCAATCTCTAGTTTATAAAATGACAAGTTTACTGTATCAATAGTATTTTTCTTTCATTCTACAGTTAATACTGATTGTGATTGGCGCTATAACAGTAGTCTCAATATTACAACCCTACATCTTCCTGGCATCAGTGCCTGTGATAGGAGCCTTTATTGTGTTAAGGGCATACTTCCTCCACACTTCTCAGCAGCTGAAACAACTGGAATCTGAAGGTAGGAGCAGCAAAATTGGTAGACTTCTAAATCCACAACAAATCAATTGAGAAGTGATTCACCCTTTCATCTCTTCTTTGCCTTTTCTCTTGCAAGATGCCATTGTCTGGGAGCAGAGCACATATCTCCTTTAAGCCAGTGCTGTTACTGATCCAGCCAATACTGAGTGCTCTGCTGCCAAAGAGCGATGGGGAAGATCTTTTTAAAACTGGGCTTTATCACCACTGCAGCTGAAAACAAATAAAAGTCCTGACATACAGTTTTCTTGAGAGTAAATATAACTTGAAAAATTGTGGTCAAACTTAGTACGTGCCCTATGAGTTTATTTCTTTATAAGAAAAATTTAGAATGGATGTATCTTGATTACAAAGAATTCTTATTTTTGAATGAGTTACATGACTAAATTTCCTTCCTCTCCCCTCGTTAAGAGACTAGCACTTCCCAATAAATCAGAAAACCTCATTCTGAAGTGTAGGTCTGCAGATGAAGTGCTGTGGTCTGACTTTACAACACACCGGCAGATCCTCAGCAAATTAGTCCTGAATCTTAAACACTGATGATCATCTTCCCTTTTACTTAAGTGTAATTCTGAAGTTCCTCAGATCTAAATCTAAATTTCTTTGATGTTCACAGGAATCCAGCATTGGCTCACCACTTTTTATGTAATGCAAGATCTGCTTAAGATTACCATGTCAGTATAGTAGAATCCAGAGCATTAAAGTAATCTGTCTGTGCTAAAAACCTCGCTTGATGAAGTTATCAGAATTGTATGAATTCATTTTGGTGGGGAACAGCTGCCTTTCTCTTGTGGCATCTTACAGCAGGCCAGGAGCTTCCCTAAGTAGTATGCTAACTTTGAAGATTTGATGTGATCCCTTCCTCGCAGTACAATGAACGGAGTTTTACCCACTCATGCAAAGACTGTCGTTGTATATCCTGTGCTAGGATTACTTCAGTCATCTACTCTGGCACCATATGTAAATTAAACACTGACAATAGTTATACAGCTGTGAGTTAGAGCTTAGGGCTATGTATTTGCATTATATCAAAGATATTTGCTTATGAGTGATTGTGATGTTTCTAATTTAAACTCATTACAGCTCGGAGTCCAATATTCACCCACCTTGTTACAAGCTTAAAAGGGCTGTGGACACTGAGAGCTTTTGGGCGGCAGCCGTATTTTGAGACCTTGTTTCACAAAGCCTTGAACCTACATACGGCAAACTGGTTCCTCTACCTGTCAACGCTGCGCTGGTTCCAGATGAGGATAGAAATTATTTTTGTTGTCTTTTTTGTTGCTGTGGCATTCATCTCTATCATAACTACAGGTACGGTAACTTTACTGGAGTACTGAAACAGAAGTCATCTTCTTCCATTTAACAGCTCAGCTTTAGAAACTTCTGAGGGAAATAAGCTGTTGCAAAATTTAGCATACATTGAAGTCACTGATTTAAGTATGTCATAATAGTAAACACAATTTAATTAAAATAGAAATTACACCATTATTCTCTGCAATCTGATGTAGAGGACTCATTAAAGGGATTAATCTGAAAATAATATCTGAAGGGACAGAACTTTCTTTTTCTTGACTGTAATTGCTGTAAAAGCAATCTGATGTGTTTTAAACATGTTAATGTAACCATGTTAGTGTACTGAAAAGCTTGGATGTTGATTATCATCTGTATATCTCAAAGTTTTTTAGTAAATAGAGGTTAATGTTCCTCTCATTTGCAAATGGCTAAAACATGCAAAGTTTTAATGATCTTTTAAAGCCACACCAGTAGTAGAAATAGCCATCCAGTTCTCTAATTCCCAACCCACTGACCCATTTTCCAATGTGAAGTTTTTCAAATTCCATTCAAAATCCCCTTTAAAAGGGCTCTTCACTCCTAGACAACCCAGTACACGAATGAGAATCACTCTATACCTTACTGTCTTACTTGTATTTGAAATGCTGCCTGTGGCTGGCCAGGCATAGCCAGTCTCCAACAAGCAGAGAATAGAAGAATAATGTCCCCAAAATGTTGAAATAGTCCAGTTCTGTAGAGAAACTCAGCAGGTTTAGCTACAGATTATTTCAAATACAGTTTTAAATTCACTATGCTTTTGTTATGTTTTTTGGTTTTGACTCTCAGTCATTATTCTCCCTCTTTCAAGTTTTACACTGAACTCTGCGTGTGGGATCGGGATGCAGTTTCGATACTATGGTCACTGATGAACAACATTTGCTGATTTTTTGAAGGATGTTTTTGGTTCTAACAATATCCAAATTTCATTTGATCATACTTAAGGATTGAAAAGGAGTTATATAACAGTGTAAATTTTATCGAATCTTTTATTGTGTATGAAATGCAATATTCTATTTCTTCTATAAGGAGCTCTTCTGTTTCTTAGGGGAAAAAAAAATAAATCCAGCCACACGAATACTTCTGTCTGAAAATATGCACTTTTAGTTACAAAGGGGAAACAATATCCCCTGTTGCCCTTCTCATTTTTACTTTGTGTGCTTAGTAATTTGGGCTTTTTAGGAGAACTGTTTCTTATGCTACTGTTTTTCTGCATATTTTATTTCAGAAAAGGGGTTAGAAGCACTTTTTTAAGGGTGAAAATTTGTCATCTTGCCACCATTGTAAACTTTACAGGAGTATTTAAAATTTTTATATTGTATATACTCATAAAGGAAAATCCCTGTAAAATCCCATGCTTGTCACAGCAGACAATTAAAGCAAAAGAGTTTATATCTGCGTCTTTGTGGAACAGTAAGGAGAACACGTTCTCTATTTGTCCAAGAAATAAAAATGTAAACCAGTGCAACCATTTTGAATTTTGAAGTTGTTAGCTGTTGTGTTTTAGTTAGATAAGAGGAGTCATTTCATGGATTCATATGTGTTGGAAAAAGGAAACTGAAATCAAGATTGGAGAGGCCTGATTCTGTTTACAGCTTAAGTATCAAGATTTAATTTTTAATTCTGTCAAAGCAAGAGCAGAGTTCCTAATGAATTCAGTGCTTTTAAAGCCAGATGTTTAACTGATGATTAAGCTCTCAGTCCTTTCTATAATTAACAAATCCATGTTTTCTCCATGAAATAAAAGAGGAGAGAGTGTGAATATGTATTTTAAGATATACATGCTAATTTTCTGATTTCTATTGGGTTTTTATTTGCATATAAATTGAATGTATTTTTCTCTTTACAGGTGAAGGGCCAGGTAAAGTTGGCATTACTCTTACTTTAGCTATGAACATCATGGGAACCTTGCAGTGGGCAGTGAACTCAAGCATAGATGTGGATAGTTTGGTAAGCATAAAATGTACTGTCCTGTGCTTTCTTTTGAGGAATTGCCTTATTTTGTTGTTTATAGGTGTTCAGTGAGTTATTTTCAGAGTTGGATATCAGGCAGATGTGTCAGAATAGTTCCCCTCATACCTTTCATAGCAACCTACTGGCTTTGGCACAGCACAAACTGAGTTTTTCTATGAATAATTTTTTTCCTGGACTAGAATAGGCAACAGCAAATACTTGCATTTGAGGATTCAGATTGCAGATGTAGCAGTGATGGGAAAAATTCAGAAAGGCTTGGAGCTGGTTTTTTATGATTATGTACCTTACCAAAGTATGTAATATACCTTACTTGGCCTACTTTAAGGGCTTTGCACAGCAGATCATGATGGATGTTTTTGAGCTCCTTCCATGCAAAATCAATAGTGTTTTAAAAATCAATCCTAGACTTTCCTGGGGTTCTTCTTCTGGTTTTGTGTAAAATACCTTCTAACATGAGGCTTTGGAGTTGTACATGTTTACCCCTTTAATTTGCATAGTTAATCCATTAGTTAGGATTGGCTTGAAAACAGAATATTTCACAACGTTACCTAATCATCACCTATTTGTTGAGATACAAGAAGCAGACTGGAGACTCACAAAAGAGTATGCTTGTTCTTGCAGTTGTCATCATACCTTAGTGTCCTGGTTGCAGTAGAGATAGAGTTAATTTTCTTCCTAGTAGCTGGTATAGTGTTGTGGTTTGGATTTAGTCTGAGAATAATGTTGATAACACACTGATGTTTTTAGTTGTTGCTAAGTAGTGCTTGTACTGAGTCAAGGACTTTGCAGCTTCCTGTGGATCTGCCAGTGAGGAGGTGCACAAGAAGCTGGGAGGGGGCACAACCAGGACAGCTGACCTAAACTGGCCAAAGGGATATTCCATACCATGTGACATCATGCTCAGTATATAAATTTGGGGGGAGTTGGCTGTTGGGGGGTGATTGCTGCTTGGGGACAGGCTGGGCATCAGTCAGTGAGTATTGAGCAATTGCATTGTGCGTCACTTGTTTTGTATGTTCTCTTATCATTATTATTCTCTTGTCCTTCACTATCCTATTAAACCGTCTTTATCTCAACCCATGAGACTTTTTTTTTCCAATTCTTTCCCCCATCCCACCTGGAGGAGGGGGTGAGCAAGCAGCTGTGTAGTGTTTGGTTGTCAACTGGGGTTATACCATGACAGTCCTTTTTGGTGCCCAACATGAGGCTCGAAGGGTTGAGATAAGAACAGAGCTGACCAGAGTATGATAAACCAAATGTGCTATGAGTATTCATTATATTAGTTTAATAGTCAGTGGTCATAGTGTTGATTTATTTGCTCTCGAAGTTGTTGCGATTGTTCTCATTGCTGTGTTATATAACACCTTACTTGCAATAAATGTTCCCTGTTGTTTTATCGTCTCTAGGCATTGAATCAAGGTTATCATTTTGCTTTACTTTGTAACTTGGTTGTGAGACTAATCTGGTATTTGTACTCAGCATTGCTGTCATCGCCATACTTCAGGAGCCATCTATCGGAAATTATTAATAATTATACCTCTTGCTTTTTCTCCTCAGAGAGCCCGTCTGTGGGGGAAAAACCTTCCTTCCTCT
>KL265404.1:0-34028 GCA_000699545.1 Podiceps cristatus
TATATATATATTTTTTTTTTTTTAAATCCACTTCATGCTTAGAAATTTAGAACATTATGAAATGCAGCAACTAAAATAAGTAAATGACTTTGAGATGATCCAGGGGAAATATCATTATTGCAATCAGAGCTAGCAATTATGTTGTTGAATAATACTATTAAGCAGCTTGTGAGCTAAATAATGTATGCATTTATCAAGGAAATTTTTTAAAAAGGAATACAGAAGACAACAAGCTCAGAAAGATACAGTCATTTGGAAGATCCAGAGGAAGAAGTTAATTTAGACTAGCTTTTCACATTTCACAGACTTAATATGACAATAGTCAGATATTTTGATTATTTGAGAGGTCCCACTCATAGTATCTATCAAATTTTTGAAAGTAGCAAATAACATTATTGAATATGTTTGCCACACACATAGAGAAATGAATTCATTCTGTTTACCGTATTCCCTATTATTGTCTTAAAGATTATAAAGAGATCAGTATCTCAGGCTGAGCTTTCATGACCCTGGATGAATAAATAGGACAGCAAAGAGCTATATTCATAACCTTTAGATCCCTGAATTTACGCATCAGTGAAACATACTTTGCCAGAGCAGGAATTAAACTAGAAACTGCCTCTTAAGGAAAGGATAGAGAAATCCATTAAGTCTCGGCTGGATTCCTTGGTGTTTCAGGGAATGTCAACAAATTAGCTTTTATTATTTGTGCCTCAAACAATTACAAGCTCAGTGATGTTTAGAATAGAACCTAGTGAACTGAAAATGCAAATCACAAAAGAACAATTTAAAAGAAAATATTTAAGGTAGTGTAATTAAAATAGAATTAAAATACATATAGCAATGCTTTAATCTCAAGGCTCCTTGAGTTCAACATCTATTTCAGAAAAGGCAACTTCATCTCATTTATGGGGAGAGGGGAAGTAAGAAAAGACACATATTGGTGGAGGTTTTAATTCTTTACTTTAAAAAAATCAAATGAGTGTTTAACAACTTCCTTTTGGCAATCAATTAAAAAAATTGTTAACTAAAAATATGATTAGCTTCCTTTAACTGCTGTTACCCAGATTTTAAATCTTGCATTCATCTTTTTCCTCCAGTTTTAAAATCAAGTCAGCTGTGCCTTCCGAATTCAAGCTGAGAACATATTTGAACATGCCTTAGAAGGCAGCATCTGCTAGTCCTACTCTCTTCCAGCACAGGGTGCCAAACTTATGATCAGAAAGAAATTACACAAAATGCACTTTGTGTATGGAAAGAGTAATTTTCGCTTTCTTTCATTAGCTTTAGACTTTGCACTGTTCATTTGTTTTTAATGTCTTGCTTGTCTGTGTTACGAGATAGAATCAAACTTCCTTATTCACCTGCTCTGCACTGCTTCTTTCCTCCTTTTTCTTCTTATTGTATTTCGCTTTAACTATCTCTTTTTTAAATATTCCACTTTCTTTTTTTTTTTTTTTTTTTTTTTTAATGCAGCTGTTAACAGACTTGCCTTAATGTGAAAAAAATCAGAAATGGAACTATATATTGTCTTACATACTATAGTTTTATAGTGACACAATATAACAAACTTCTGGAGATCCCAGGCACAATCCAAAATGTCAAATGTCTATCAAAATAGTTTCAACATTGCTTCAAAGTAGGATTTATTGCATGTTTTAAACATATAGGAATCCAATATGACTTAACAATATATGAGGAAACCAATACCTGTAGTAAGGAGATACTAACTATTATGTATAATAAAATATTGAGCAGCAGAACATGAGTGAGACTAAAAAATGAAGGAAAATCTACTAACCTAACCTCTTAAATTTCACCACTGTTTAATAGGAGTATTAATGATGCATTTAAAAATCACTGAAACACCATACTGCATAGGACACAGCATCAATAAAAATGAAATATTTTTGTTTATTTTTTCTTCTTATTTATTGATAAACTCTTTGACAAAGTATAGACTGCTGAATGTGAATATGAGAACATCTAGTAGTACATAAGGTTTTTTAGGATTTGTATTTAAAGAATGTGTTCAAGCTCATGTGTTTACTGAGGCATACTCAGTGCCTATAAATATGCATATTATTTGAACCACTTGAGTTCCACATCCCTCAAAAACAAGATTATCATGAGGTTCATAAGAGAAACATGCAATCAGACACTTCTTCCACTCCAGGTTTAATTATAAAATATTTGTATCTTAGGGGGATGATAATTGTAACATTCCAAATGGTCACACAAAAAATAAGGGAAGGAATAACATCTGAGCAACAAAAAACTGTCAATTACCCATGAGTTTTAGCTGTTGGATTGTAATTGAAATGTTCTCAGAGAAAGAGGTAATCTAATGTTTTCCAAATTGTTACTTCATTGTCGATAATGCTACAAGCTGTATAAAGAGCCACAAACAAATCCCTATGTTCTTCTATGGTGGACATTAAAAAAAAAAAAAAGACTATCACAGTTGCGATGAACAAGCTGTGCTGGAGGTTTTATCAAAGCCAGCAATGTTCTGAACAAAGGTCTTATCATATACTTGCTTCTGTATCATATTAATTGGCTTCTTATCACAATAGCCAACTCTCCTCTCCCTAATAACATACAAAGTGAGTAATATGTTAAAATGTTGATAATACTTTAAGACTTATTAACAACTTTCATGAGATTAGCTTCTTCCTTTTTCACTAGCACAGTAAAGCTCTCAGATCATGTACTGTCAAGTACCTTTCATATCATATTAGTTTAAATGAAATCATTAAGACAAAAGACAGGCCAAAGATATGATATCAAAGTCTCACTGTTTAAGTAACCTCCTAAGTATACAGGCTTATATTTTATTACAGTAGATCACAGACAGCATTTCTACTTGCAATATTTCCCTCATAACATTAATATGATAGATGATTACGTTTTGTATAATGGTTAAACGAAAGGCAGTCTTAGCACCCTCTCTTCATAGTGCAGCCGCTGTATTAACTCAGGTTCCTGGAATACATCCATTGATGTACGACTATTGCATCAAGGGGTGATGATGCCCTCAGTCCTTTTCCTGTATTTCCAGTTGGTTGCTCTCTGATAACTGACTACCATACTAGCATGGTATCTTAATTAAGGAATATGTTGGAGCTGATACGATCACTGACAAAGGATATAAACACAGCTTTACAGCTGTGGTTTATTCATTTGGATAAAAAAATATATTCCAAGTTGAATTAACACAAATTTAAAATGAAACATTTTTAAGACGGAAGCCGCCAAATTTCCTCACACAAACACATCTCTATTCATTAAGAAAGCTGAGGTGAAATTGCCAAAGAGGGAGTTCTCTTAACTGAATATGCAGGACGTATTACATCATTCTGTAATGCAAATGGTGCATAATGCAAATGGCCTCCCACTCTCCTTGAGTGAAAGCAGTGCCATTTACCACAGGATTCAGCCGAGCATTGGGAAGGTGACCATAACATCAGCAAAAGCAGATGGATATGAGAAAGTTTGTATGCATCAGTGCTCACTTTTATTACTGGGAATTAGCAGTATTTTAATGAAACTGTCTATAGGTGTTAGTAGCACTGTAATTTGACGAATAACAACTTCGGGTTTATTTTGACTAGACAGTTCAAATATTGATTAAACAATCAGTAAGCTCGTGGTGCTTTATAAGGTGCATTTCCTTAGTCACACAAATTTCACAGGGGATAGCATGTATTCACAGAAAAATTATCTATCGAATGCCTATTGCAATTAGTATGTGCAGCAAATTTATTTAGCTAAGCATAAGCTCAGCACAGGTACCCCTCTACTGTATTCATGGAATGATCTGAATTCATCTTTTGAATCTACAGACAAAACAGCTATCTGCTATTATCTGCGTTAGCATGCAGGCCAGAAAAGAGTAAAATGAACACAAAGGCATTTATAAGAGCTAACTCTATGGGCTGCAACTTTTTCTGGAAATTTGGGAGATGTGGGAATGAGTGGATGGAGACACAGTCAGGGCTTTTACTCAGCTGTCACCCTGAAATGGCTAGCACTATGAGTTAGTGCAGAAAGAAGCAATGAGTCAGATATCCACAACTGGCATAGTTTACTTTCCTTTTGGAACAAGGGTAGGAAAAATGACAGCTGTGATTTTCTAAAGCACAATATGGTCTCAGCTCTCTACTGAATAGCAAGAATTGCACTTCCTTTTTCTACAGGCAGAATTTCACTGCAGTATTTCTTCAGCAGAAGCTGTAATAGAGGTACAGTGTTGCAGATTGAGCTACAGTCTTGAAAACTGTGGCAGTGACCCATTATCTAAAGTTTCAGTTCTAAATTTATTTCTTTTTTTAGTCAGCTGTGTTAATAGATCTTCTCTGTAGCATTCCACCCTCTGGACTGTAGCTATAATAGGACAGATAAATCTTAATAGGTAATAAACCACCTATGATTCCCTCTCTTTCAAATGCATAATATTTGCATAAGAATGAAAGCAGAACTGTGCCTCAACACACATTTTAGGCATGACTTACATTATAATGCCCCAGATTTCCTATTTAAATAAGTTTTTTGTCTTCTCCAGTTAGATTAGGTTTGCTAATTTGGGGTTTACCATTTATTTTCCTAAGAAAAATGCTTTGAAGTAGGAGATGCAACAGATACTATATATTATTCCGAAGCAGTAACCTGGAAATCAATCAATTAAAATAAAAGCTAAAAAACCCCCCAAAACCCAAAAATTACACAGAAAACCCCACCCCCCCAAAAATCACCCCCCCAAAAAAAACCCCAACAACCTCCAAAACCCAAATAGAAATTAAATAAGCAACTTCACAGTAAATATCAGTAGAGACACATTTAGAAAGAGATTGAGAACATTGAAGTTATGTAGTCATGAAAACTAAGCATGTAACCTGTAATCTTTCTATTGTGATAGCAGAACATTTGGCTTGAATAGTACTATAGGTCCTACTCCTAAGAAGAATAGATAATTGGCATGTAAACATACACCTATGCCTACATAAGTATACATTTCCCTATGTATTATGTGATTCAATATATACGTTCATAAATACTTTAATATGCATGTATTCTGCTAATATCAGTGGTTTATTTCAATACTGTCAAAGGACAGTACTGTATAAATCTAGTACAGCTCATTTACCATTTCTGTAATATAATCATCCTTAAAATTGAAAACAATAGAGGTACAGAAAGAACAGAACTAAACCAGTATCTTTAATAGGCCTTGTATCTATACAAATTTGGTAAGAAAATAGAAGTAATCTTTAGGACAGTATGTAATTAAATGGCATAATTTTAGCTTTAGAAACTTCTTCAAGAATTATGTGTATTTCACTAAGACAAAATTAAAGGTATCATGTTTCCCTAACACGTATTCTTAATACTTGCCTTCACTACCACGCCTTGCTCAAGTTGGTATACTTGGCTATCCCAATCATTTTCTACCGCTAATCTAATCTTTCTGTAAAGTATCAGCATCATTTTTTGGTCCCATTAAAGTCTTTCTGGGGCAGCTGAGTCTCCCCATCTGTTTCCAGATGAATAGTCAAAACATTAGACCATAGAGACGACACAGGTACAATTAATCTCATCTACTTTAAACAAAACTACAATGTAGGCACAAGTAGTCTGATTAGCTAATCAGACTAGTTTCCTTTATAATCAATGGAGAGAAACAAATACTGTTAGCATGAAATTTGTTTGATCTCATATAAATGCTTTAGGATAAGACAAGTTATGTGTAGAACTACCACCTTCTCTAACCTGTAATCAGAGTCTAGATAGGTAGCTTAGACCTAGATGCTTCCTGTAAGATAAATATCATCCCTTTTTGCTCTCTAAGTGTACCTACTTCACTTTTTTTGGCATATTGATTTACATAAAATGAAAGATTTAAAGTACTCACTCCTGATAAAGAATAACTACATTCAGGATCCTGTTCCAGTGCCTGTTTAATAAAAAGTCCAAGAAGGGACAACCACAATGACACTGAGAGAAACCCAACCCAAAAGAATTAATAAATGGATTTGTTTTATTCAGTCTAGAAAGCAAGCTCCAAGTGTCTGCTTGGCCTCATTCACTGCCATTTTGAAAAACAGGTGTTACTCATTCTCCGAAAGTATAATAGTCCTCATAAAAAATGGCTATTCTGAGGTAAATAAGTCTTATTTTCTTCTTGAGAAGTTTCAAAAGTGTATTAAAATGCAGACCATAAAACTTAAAAAAAAATCTCAGAAGACTTTATGGAATAGAAAAATCCAATTCAAATAAGAGATCAAAAAAGATTTTAAGAAAACAACAGTGTTCCTCACATTAAAGTTCATTAACTATTATGTGTTCCTCTTTGCCATTTAAAAAGTAAATTTCTCTTCAATCTGCATAACGCCTTGAGCCAAACCTGTGGTAACAGAAACATGCCAAGGTCCTAGTCTGTCTCTTTGAGCAAGATAGAAGTCAAAGCATTTGAGCTAACTATATAAATGAGAAAAGATAAATGTATTAACTGATACTTAGGATGATGTTGACTGCCAAGAAACAACATTAGAAGATTCTCACTCTGACTCTGCCTTGGCTTAGTGTTAAATGTGAGCACAGAGCCAAGCCAGCCACAGGTGCTGAACTCCAATTTAACTTTAACTTTCATTACACTCCTCACCATATTGTGGCCAAAACAGTAGACCAGCCAAATCTTCATCTGGAACAAAAAAGGCTCTTAATTGGACACCAAGGGTGAAGACAATAAGAAAGAAGTTCTGTTTTATTTCCCACTGGGAGACTGGCAGTCTGATGTTATAAAGCACAACGATGAGTTCCAGAGTCCCTCCATGGTTTTGGCTTTCAACATACCAGTACTTCCTTTTATCTTCCAAATCACTAGACTAGGCAAAATATTTCCTTCTTCATTTTTTTTTATTTATACAGAATCTGGGAAAACAGCTATGTTTATAGGTCAATATTAATCCAGTCACACACATACACTAAAATAAAAAAGTAAACCCAAAACCAGCCCTGCTATTAACATAACTTTGGTATGTTGC
The DNA here is from genome assembly GCA_000699545.1 of Podiceps cristatus. Classification (NCBI taxonomy): domain Eukaryota; kingdom Metazoa; phylum Chordata; class Aves; order Podicipediformes; family Podicipedidae; genus Podiceps; species Podiceps cristatus. The sequence continues at coordinate 7,044 of KL265404.1, forward strand.
TATACTAACAATGATCCATTACCTGTCATTCCCAACAGCTTTCCATCCTAGCCTAATATTAATCTTCCTATTTGTTCTACAGAGAAAACTATAAGCAGTTGAATACTTAAACCAGTGTGGCCTACGCTCTTTTAAAAGTCACCAGGGCAATATCAGACAAAGAGAACAAGCGGTTAGCCACCAAGTCACTCGGTCACTTGTGAAGATCCTGAAGGGCACTTGTTCACCCAGGTCAGCCTTCTAAAAGCATGTTGAACATATCATCCTTGCTGCCTTTATAGTTAAAGCACTTTGAAATTTAGGTTAATGACATCACTTTAAGATGGAATTAAATCATCATCTAAGGTACCTCTCTCCATCATCAACAGAAACAGCTTGGAAGAATAGCTTGACTGAGACAGCTGATTGCTAAATACCTATGCATTTCATTGTAACTGAGTTCACCAGGAACTAAGTGCCTAGCTGTCTTTTCTTCATTAAAAGAGAGAGAAAAAAAAAAAAAAAAAAAAAAAAAAGAGGAAAAAGAGGTAAAATAGTTATTTACTGAAAAAAAGGTAAAAATATCTTTTTGTTCTACACAAAGAAGAACAAAATTATTACAATTATTTTCCTTATAGGTTCCTTATACATTGTTCCTTCACTCCAGCTTTGTGATGTTTCCTGACTTTTTGGATCCTTTCTTTTTAGCCTTTCTGGACTATGAACCACAGGGGAATTGGAACGGTACAGTTTTAATGCACAAGTATCATGTTTTTGGTGGCACTGGTGCCTGGCATAAACATCAATTAGTGAAGTGAAAAACTTCTCAAGACCAGAAACACCAAATACTGCTCAATTTGTACCTGTTTCAAGGGACAGGGAATCCCTAGAAAATGATGGCCTCTCTTTTGCCTTGACAGTCTTCCTATAAAAAAAGAAATGCTGTTTATTCAAATAGTGAAAGTTTGATATAGGCTTCTATAACCTCTTCTCAAACCTCTAAAATATTTAGATTTCAATGTTTATTACAAACCATGGCTATTATCTCTGTATATCAAACATATTTTAAAATAAAAGCAAAAGCATTTTTTCTGAGTGTATTTCAGCAAAACAGCTATTTGCCTGTTAACCTGTGTACAACATTCTTACTACTTTTTCCTTCCAGCACTAGGTTTTAAACTAGCATTTGACTATCCTTGAAACAGACAGTTAATTTTCTCATGTCAGCTTTTCTTGTAGCTCCTTACCATCCAGAAAACTACTTTTATTTATGTCCAATCCCTGGATGGTGCACAGCTGATATTGCAATCTACTAATACCTGATTTTTGGACAGTTGGTTGTACTTGTCTCATAACAAAACACTCTTGCTCTCTAACACAGTAAGAAGTAATATTTACCCTTACTGAACCTTTCAGCCTGTACTTGAAACTTTAACATAAGCTGTCCAAATCCCCATCCACCCTTGACTGGGAAGATTAATAATAATTCCTTTTGATCAGAACTACTCTGTTGGCCAGCAATGGTTTCCATGGTAATCAGGTGGTAGACAGAGCTGAAGCAGATTTCATCAGTTGTAAAACAGCACTAGAATTATCCTACACTTCTAATTATATCTTAGCAGGACTGACTTTTACATACTGTAGCTGAGAGGCATACAAAAAAGACAGTTTTAACTACTGGTAAGCTTCCCCAATGAAAGAAATTGCAATGCCTCCTTCAAATATCTGGGGCTTTTGGGGTTGTATTGGGGTGGCTTTTTTTATTTGTTTGGTTGGGTTTTGGTTGGTTGCTTTTTGGGGGGGTTTGTTCATTTGGTTTTGTTTGGGTTTTTTTCAGGTGTGTTGTGAATTAGAGGATTTTTATAAAAGGAGTGAAATATGATGAACTACAGTTCAGATGCACCTACTGTATTACATTGAGACTCTTAGTCAGTGTTTCTTGTGCTAATGGAGCAACTCAAACTGCTGCAGGTCTTAGGAATTTCATGCCAGAATAAATCATACATCTTCAAAAAAGCAGGTTTAAAAGTGAAGATAGATTATTCCAGCAGCAAGGACAAACACATTTTCAAATTCATGCTTATAAACATTTATATTGTTACTATTTTTTTTCTGATTATTTCTCTTTGTTTCTTTAAAGAAAAAGTCCCTTGGAAAATCCAATATGAGCTTTTTATTCCACAGTCCAGCTGGTTCCCCTGGCATAACAGTAGCCAGTGTATGATAAGCATGCCAAATGAATACTTAATCCTTATTTTAGTGACAAACTCAAGAGTTGGATGATGCATGTTTAGAATATGAGTTAAACTTGAAAAGAAGGCAGCTGGAAATTACTATATATGCCTACATTTACCACAGCACAGCTTAATTCAAAGGATGGTGGCACATTTATAGTAAGTATTCCTGGAAGCTCTACACAGACAGGAGTGAGAGAAAGGGGAAGAAGGGAATAACCAAGAGCTCATTACATGGAGTTTATTTTGCAGGTGTGAAAGACATAGGATAAGGCTGAATGGAGAGAAAGGATGTATATTTGATGAGACTCTAAGATGACTAATTTGTCTGACTTTGGCTCAAACTTGAATTTTCAGCCTATAGGCCTTGTGTACACATCCGACATAAGCATTTTTATTACATGAACAGCTATAGCTGTACATACCCAAAATCAGAGACTCATCTTTGGAACTATGACTCTCTTAGAAACACATGTAGTCAATAGCAGGAAAAGACAAAAGGGAATAATAATGCAAATTTTCCTTCTAATAATGACAAAAGAAGTTGCCATGAAAGGACAGAAACAGAAATACTGTAAATCTATAATTTTTCAAGTTTGATATTATATAAAGTTTAAGACTACTAAAATCAATGTCAGAGATAATGGAGTAGGCCAGAATACACTTAGTTTCCTAAAAAATACTACCAGACATAGAAACATGATTCTAGTTCATGGAGTACAAGTGATCAGTGAGTGTACACCATGAACATGCTCTGCCACCAGGAGATACCAGGTGACGGGCAGAGGTTTGAGGTGTGGGACTGCAGGCAGATGCTGTCAGGTGGAGGGCCCACAGCAGGATTCCTCAAGTCCCAGACTCATGGCTGCAGTGCTGCCAGATCCTCACTGCTCTCTGTTCTTGGAAGAAGCAGCCTCAAATCCTTGGCTTAAGTCATGCTCTTCAGCATTGCAGTTACAATATGGATTCTTGGAGCATTGGGGAATACCCACTGCAGAAACAAGAAATTAAATGTGGAAATCTTCCAAATGTGATCTGAGATCTGAACCTCCAGGATGATGTGTTGTTATCCTGAACCTCCAGGATGATGTGACCAGTTAAAGAATCATCCTGATGACTGCGGAGAAGCAAGCAATGCTGCTTCCATTTTTCAGACTAATTTTGCCTAGAGATCAAGTCATTATTTACTATTAGTTTTATTAGTTTAATGTCCAAGAGATCCAGTCAAACTTGAGGACTTAAATGTGCCTGATAAAATATAAACATGGAATAAAAAATATCATGTGAAAAATAAGGCTTTAGGACAAGACTTAGAACACAGTTAAAATGAATATTACAAAAAATAACAAGTTCAAGTTGAGGAAAAAAAAAAGAAGAAAAATTAAATAAAACATTTCAAAGTACTAAAGGGTATAAAGAATGATAAAAGGACTATGACCATTCAACTTCTGACAGACCAATAGTTTGTGTGTGATCCAATTCACTAATATGTCCAAACGAAACATCATTACTGACTGATGGCTATTCAACTACTTATGAAAATTGATCCTATGGTCTCAGTTCACTTCCTGTTGGACAGATACGTGCATTGCAACTGACTTTCTTGTTGACAGACTCAAGAACAATATCGTGAATAAAGCAGACATGGAGAAAACCTATAAAGAGGTTTTGTTTGCAGAAAACTGCAGAAAAGTTTGTTTGGTTGTCTTTTTCAGTATATGACTTTGAATAATCTTTCAAAAGATATTCTTTGTAGCTAATCTCAGATTGACAGCAGCCCTTTCCTCAGTAGAAATGTGGTGTTCAGCAATATTTCAATAAATACATGTAAAAAATAGAATTCTGCATTTAAATCACTTTCATTATTCAAAACTTACTTTTTTTAGATGTGTCATTTTTTGCATTAGGTAAATGGCTATTCCAGTATTTACAGAATTTAGTAAGTGCTTTTATCCTTGTGATAGATTATTCTAAAAACCATCCCTACTACCAAAGAGTAATTACAGTCAACCCTAACCTTCATCATGAGCAGTCTCATTAAATTCAGTATGATTTCTTACACAACTGCGGATAGTTGTAAATGAAAGTATGTTTCTGAATCAGGGCAAAACTAGAGTAATGTGTCTAAGGTAACCTGACAAAATTATGAGGGGCCACTGTACACCAGACTTTAATAAAGGACAAAAAGTTTAGCAAAAATAGTCATATGCTTATCACTCCATTTGTTTAAGAAGGAGGACACAGAGCAAGCAGCAAAGGAAATAAAATGAGTTCCAGATTTGCCTTGTAATTTGCAAATGTTGGGTAATTAACAAATTAAGTTTAATGTTGCAAGGGAAAGCACAGAAGAAGGACAAAAGTGCAACATAATTAGAATCACATTAGAGTAAGAAGACTGAAGACTTGATTCTGCATTTATCGAAGGCAATAGCAAAACTCCATTATTTTTGACTCAGGCAAGATTGGACCCCTTAAAAAACTGACAAGTTTACACAATACCTAAGCAATGGCTAGCAGCAGTAAAATGATCAGATTGTTCAGATGTTGCAAACAGAACACACCTAACGACACCAAAAGGATACTGAATCATATATTTATTAGTGTGAGACACAAAGTACCATTGGAACCAAAGGCCTCTTTCACCCCTCTGCTCTTTGCGCAGAACACCACTCCTTTCCACAATTTAGCTTACAACAAAGCCAGCCTCAGACCAACCGTTTGTTTCATGACAGGAAACATACTAATCACCGAGTTCCCATGGCAGGCAAATTGTGCCTGACCAACTTAACTGCTTTCTATGATGAGAGAACTGGCTGCGTGTGGGGGAGTAGCATCATGGATGTGGTATACTCTGACTTTAGCTAGGCATCTGTCACAGTCTCTGATTGTGTTATAGCCAAATTCGTGAGCTATGGGCTGGATAAGCAGACAATAAAGTGGGAAAAAAAATGGCTGGACTGTTGGTCTTAAAAAGTGGTGATCAGCAGTGAAAAAAGACAACTGGCAATATAACTGAGGCAAATACTGTTCAATGACTTTATTAACAACCTGAAGGATGGGAGAGAGGACATTCTCAGCATATTTGCAGATGATATAAAACTGGGAGGAACATGATAATCTTCACCGAAAGGGTGGTCAGGCATTGGAACAGGCTGCCCAGGGAAGTGGTTGAATCTCCATCCCTAAAGGTGTTTAAAGAACGGATAGATGCGGTGCTTGAGGGCATGGTATAGATGGACTTGGCAGTGATGGGTTAACGGTTGGACTCGATGACCTTAAGGGTCTTTTCCAACCTTGACAATCCTATGATAAGCTTGAGGGCAGGGCTGCTATTCAGAGTGACCTGGGCAGGTGTGAGGAATGGGCTGGCAGCAACATCATGAAGTTAACAAAGTGTAAAATCATGCATCTGTGACGGAATACTACAGTCTGGGGGCTGGCTGGATAGAAAGCAGCTTGACCGATAAGTATCTGAAGGTTCTGGTGGACAAAATGAATATGAGTCAGCAGTACACCTTTGCAGCAAAGACAGCCAACTGTAATCTGGGATGCATTAGCAGAAATGTAGTCAGCAGGTCCAGGAAAGTAATCCTTCTCTGGTTGGCAGTTGTGAGGCTACATCTCGAGCGCTCTGTCCAATTTTTGCCTTCCCAGCACAAAAAAGACACTGGTACACTGAGTGGGTCCAACAAAGATCATCAAGCTGGTGAGGTGGATGAGCACGTGATGTACAAAGAGAGGCTGTGAGGTCTTTCCAGCTTTAAGAGGTGAGGGCTCATGAGAGACCTTGTTGCTGTTTTCACATACCTTGTAGGAGGGCACAGAGAAGATGGAGCCAGTCTTCTTGGAGGTACATGGTGACTGGTCTCGGAGGCAATGGACACAAGTTGGGGAATGGGATATTCTAAATGGATGTGGGTTTTCTTTTACCATGAGAGTGAGCAAACACTGGGAGACATTACACAGAGGAATTGTGGAGTCTCCGCAGGGACATCAAGATATTAAAAATGCAACTGGACATGTCCCTGAGCAACTCTCCCTAACTGGACCTCCTTTCAGAAGGGGTCAGACAAAGGACCTCCAGTGGCCTCTTCCAGCCAATAAGGTTCTTCTTCCATGAGTATAGCTTCCTCTCATGAAGTACTCTCTTGCTTCTGAAGGCAGAGAAAGACATGAAGGCTTTTGCTATTTACTACATTTAGCAGAAGTAATACTGCAAGAAAAAATCCTAGCCAGGTCTGTCCTTGAGTTACAGGGAAATAAAAACCTTTTTAAAAAAGAAAAAAAAAATGAACTTTTTTATATACTGGCTCTCAGCAATGTAGACAAATTAATATTTAGTTCAGATAAGGGCACTTCAAAGACATCGGTTAAAGAGGCATAAACGGGACTGAAGAAAAGTAAACTTGACCAAGACTTAAGGAACCAATGAAGTATGGTAGCCAAAGGGAAATCAATGTTTGGAAATACAGCTATGAAAAAAAAAAAAAAAGATGAGTTATTTAAGGAAGTAGCAGATAGATACCTAGCAAGGGCTATTTGTGGAGGTAGCAATGTATTAGAAAGGATTAGTTCCTATGTGTTTTTGTTTTAAAGTAGTTGTCCATTTCAAATAAGCTAATAGATTTAATCTAGAAGTACAGCAAGGTAACACTGTTTAAAGAAAAATGCTTTAAAAATCCTGTCTTGCAGGCTGCCACTGAAGGTCATACTTGTTGTTTAGTTTATCATACAAGCGTATTTTCCGCTTCTATCGCCTATCTAGCTTCCTGTCAGAGGACAGGAGCCTAATATAAAGAAATTAAACAGTGAAGACAATCTATTTAATGCAGTTCAGAAAGAAACGTATGTTTGTATATTAGGGATAAACTACAAGAGCATCTGTTCCTCTCAGTGAAACCTCCTAAGTTTAGTTTTTGTAGAAAAAGGGGCGGCAGTAGGTATTTGAATAGGAATATGATCTCCTTTTCTAAGAGCAACTACATGGATAGCCAGGGAGCTCAATAATTTAAAAAATGATAACTGTTTTTTGGTGCTATTAAGCAGTCAAAAGAACTTGAAAATAATAAGGATTGGAAAAGCAGTTTCATAATTCAATCCTTTACACAATGGAACATTTACAGTTTCAAGATTAATATAGTTTTGTATAACTCAGAGTACAAAGCTATGTTTTCTCAAAACCAGACTTTTTTTCTTGGTTGAAATTGTAATCTGGAAGCACATGCTAACAACCACTGTAATTCATTGCCCTTTTATTTTTTTTTTTTCACTCACAAATTAATTAATATGATACAAATGAAAAATCTATATACCCTAGCATGATGAGCATCAGAAATTAGTATGAATTTTTTACTTCCCTTTCCCATTGCCTTCTGTTGTTGTTTTTGGTAAACCCTGGTGGGCAGCTAAGCACCACATAGAAACTCACTAACTTCCTCCCCATCCCCCAATAGGGTAAGTGGAAGAAGGGAGTTGAAAACAGAACAAAACAAGTCATAAAAAGGCAAGCATTCATCACCTCCCAAGGGTAGACAGATGCCGAGCAAGTTCCCGAGCAAAAGATGGCTAACCTTCCTAAAACCTTCTCTCTTCCCTTTTACTACTAAGCATGATTTTATACGGTATGGACTGTTTCTGGTTAGTTTAGGTCATCTGCATGGTTGTGCCAGCTCCCAACCTATTGTGCAGCCTCCAGTCTTTACACTAGGGGGCCACAGTGAGAAACAGAGAAGACCTTGATGCTAGCAAAGCTAGAACATTATCATAGAATGGTTTGGGTTGTAAGGGACCTTAAAGATCATCTAGTTCCAATTCCCCTGACATGGGCAGTGACACCTTCCACTATACCACGTTGCTCAAAGCCCCAGCCAACCTGGCCTTGAATGCAGGGATAGGGCAGCCACAACTTCTTTGGACAACCTCTTCCAGTGCCTCACCACCCTCAGTGTGAAAAAATTCTTTCTAATCTAATCTAAATCTACCTTTTTTCTGGTTAAAGACATTATCCCTTGTCCTATCACTACATGCCCTAGTCAGATGTCCCTCTCCAGCTTTCTTGTAGGTCCCCTTTAGGGAATGGAAGGCTGCTGGAGGGTCTCCCTGGAGCCTTCTCTTCTCCAACGCCAACACTCTCAGTCTGTCTTCTTAGGAGAGGTGCTCCAGCCCTCTGATCATCTTTGTGACCCTCCAACAGGTCTGTGTCCTCCTTATGTTGGGGGGCCCAGAGCTGAACACAATATTCCATGTGAGCAGAGTATAGGGAGATAATCACCTCCTTTGACCTCCTGGTTATGTTTCTTTTGATGCAGCACAGGATATGGTTGGCTTTCTAGGCCTCAAGTGCACATTGCTAGGTCAAGTTGAGCTTCTCATCAACCAACACCCCCAAGTCCTCCTCCTCAGGCCTGCTCTTAATCCGTTCTCTGCCCAGCCTGTATTTGTGCTTGGGATTGCCCTGACCCATGGGCAGGACCTTACACTTGGCCTTGTTGAACTTCATATGGTTCACACAGGCACACCCCTCAAGCCTGTCAAGGTCCCCCTGGATGGCATCCCTTCCCTTGCGCGGGTCAACTGCACTACACAGCTTGGTGTTTTTAGCAAACTTGCTGAGGGTGCATTCAAACCCACTGTCCATGTCGCTGCCAAAGATGTTAAATGGTGCCTGTCCCAATACAAACCCTTGAGGAGTCCCACTCGTCTGACACTGTCTTATCAGTATTTTTTTGTTCTCATATCTAAAATACTGCACCATATAAACTGTTATAAAGAAAATTAACTCTATCCTAGCCAGGTATACTTTATTTATCCCTTCTCTCTCTTTCTTTAATGAATAGCATTTCCAGTATGCTGCAGTTTGTACTCTTGTTCTTAGCAATATAGTGTTATTTACATCATTATATTTCACTTCTGCATGCTAATACTGAATATAATTTCTCCTTTTCAGAACTCTTTAAGGCTGTCTCTTTATGTTTTAAATATAAGCTCATAGGAACACACATTCTTATGCCCAGCAGATAAGATCAGTGCAAAAGTACTTGTGCATAGTTTATCATAGTCTTTTCTAAAAACACTAGCTTACAGATATGAACAAGAGCATTTATTTTGCAAATTAACAGCCTAAATTGCAAAGTATTTCATGAAAAATTAGCCTTTATTCCTCCCCAAAATTCAATAAATCACATTTTTATTGTTGGAAAGGTACTGAAACAATGAAAATGTTGTATTTGTAATCGTTTCTGCAAAAACTCCAGCCCTCATATAAGCATCCTTCAGTTATGTCACTCAGAGAAAGGACCCAAGGGTCACATGCAGTTTTCTATTCTTTTCATGCAGCTAAGATGGATAGATCAGAGTAAAATATAAATAGTTTCTTATAATCAGGTATTACAAGCTAATAAGTAGTTGACCTCTGTCATCATAGACCGAGATTGCTTTAGACTATTGAATAATTTTAGCCTTACAATATCTTTGTTAGTAATGAAGTATTATAATTCACATTTCAAAGATGGAAAATTTAAGCAAAGATAGACCAGACAAATAGTGCACAAAGTCCAGTGGAAATAGAATGTACCTTGAGCAAGAAGAGTATAGAAATCTGATTAATATCCAGGTACTATCAGGTTTTGCCAGGAAAGCTTATAGTTGCTTCAACTTCTGTGATTGCTTAGACACAGGGGCTACGCCAGAGGTTATTTTACTTAATCTGAGCATTTCAGTATCTGTTTCACACCTGAAGCCCATTTGAAAGTCAGAAATCAACCTGCACCTGCACCCTAAGGGACCTTATCTGATAGGCATGTCTGATACCTGGTCACCACTGAGTTCACTGCAGAGGCAACTTCTGGCTAATTTTTTTTTTTTTTTTTTTTTTTGTTGGGTGGGGGGGGGTTGTTGTGTTTTGTTTTTTTTTTTGGAGGGGGTTGTTTTGGGTTTTTTTTGATAGGGAAAATATCAGGCAGGGGTGAGAGGCACAGTAATCTTTTTCTCGAGAAGGGAGGGAAGTGAAGGGAAGGAAAGAGAAGGAAAAAATCAAGATAGAACTAAATAACTTTGGCTTAATGACTTACCACTCATCAGCTCAGCATGTCAAATCTGATGTTCGTGAGCTATTTGCATATAATAAAGAAGAGGCAGGGTTGTTTATACCATAGTTGCTGTGACTTTTTGTGTGAGAAAAAAAAAAAAAAAAAAACAAAAAGAGGTGTATCTCCCTTAGCTTTATCCATCTAAAAGCTGCGTATCTGCTATTCACTATTGCCTCAGACTCACTCTATATCCAGTAGGGTATTTCCAGAAGACAATTCTTTTATTTAGAGATAGGTGTCCAAAACAGATGATATGACTTTCTTTTAACACTAATCTCAGGAGTGGAGAAGATATTTTTTGTGTGTGGTAAGAAGAGCTCGATTCATTACTTACCTAACGTGTTGCAAAATGAAAACAGTACAGTGCATCCTGATTTTACTTTACTTGAGTAACAATACCCAACTCAAGTGAAGTTATACAATCATTAGACCATTCTTAGGATCATTACTTTTAGCAGACTTAAAATATTTTATTTTCCCACCTCATACTTTTCTCCTCAGAAGACAAAACTCACGCTGTAAATAAAGATATGTCATGTTATTCTTAAATGTGCTGTTCTAAGGCTTTGTCGATAACATCTAGAAGATTCCTGTATCCAGTGATTAAGCTAAGTTAAGAAATGGTTATACTGGATTATAAAAAATTGGCCCAGAAGGGAAAAGATTTGAGGAATAATTAGAAGCAGTGAATCTGCCCACCCCAGATGCTGAGCACGTGGTGATATGATGAACTTAAAATATTCATGTAACACTCAAACATATTTGCAGCAAGTAATAGTCAATCATTCAATAAGATATGCTTGATAAGTCAGCAAGTTAGGAGTATATTTTCTGCAGAATTACTGAGCATAAATAATGTTAAAACTAACTGGTATTAAAAGTAAATTAGGTAGCTGATTATTTCTTTAAAAGGAATCAAGTACTTCACCGAAAGCATTAGTTTTCATTCTTTCAATGGTTTGTTGATTTGTTCGAAGTCTCAAAGAAAGCCCTATTTCCTTGTTGATCCCATGAAATCTTAATGCATAGGATAGGAAAGCAAATCAAGAAAACAGCAGGAAATTATTTTCCATTCCCTTGTGTCCTGCTTTCATCTGGGATAAAGCTAATTTTCTTCCTAGTAGCTGGCATAGTGCCGTCATTTGGATTCAGGATGAGAATAATGTTGATAACACACTGATGTTTTTAGCTGGTGCTAAGCAGTTGTGCTTATACCAAGTCAAGGACCTTTCAGCTCCCCCTGCTCTGCCAGCAAGGAGCCAGTGCACAAGAAGCTGGGAGGGGGCACAGCCAGGACAGCTGACCCAGACCGGCCAAAGGGATATTCCCTACAACATAATGTCATGTTTAGTATATAAAATTGGAGCTGGCCAGGGGGTGGGAGTCACTTATTGGGGATGGGCTATCGATCACCAGGTGGTGAGGAATTGTTGCATTATGCATCACTTGGTTTTGTATATTCGTGTATCAGTATTACTATTATTAATTATTAATATTATTATTAATATTATTGCTTCCTATTCCTTTGCTGTCCTATTAAACTGTTTTTATCTCAACCCATGAAGTGTTTTTTTCCCGATTCTCTCCCCCATCCCATATAGGGGTGGGGAGGCAAGCAAACGGCTGCATGGTGCTTAGTTGCTGGCTGGCGCTAAACCATGACACTTTGTGAACTCTAATAAGCATGTGAACTCATTCTAAAAGCAATTCCTCATCCATGAGGTGTGAGTTAATTGACAGGAAATCAGTATGTTCAAAAGTTAATGCACATGTGATTTTTTTTGTTGTCTTTCATCCTTTCTCCATGACATGGCCTTTTAGCAATATACAGCATGAGAGTCTGAGCACTGAAACTGCAAGACCAGCTCGTGGCATTCTCATTCCAAAAGACACAAAGCAGATGTTTCCAACTACTACCAGAATAGCATATAATAAAAGCGCACTTAGCCCTTGCTAGTATACTTAACATTTAGAAAGCAGCAGCTTTCTGTTTCACACAAAAAAACCCCTCCAAATTGCATGAACTATGCACTATGAATCATCTTTTGTGCTAAATTTGATCAACTCCAATCACACCGTACTTACATTCATGCAATCATATCAAAAAGAAAGTCTACATCTAACCTTTTCACAATTGCAGTATAGGGGGTATTTGCAATGGACAGACATTTTTACGGTTCCATTGGTCTATGTTTACAGTATGTAACACCATTACTTCAATTATAATAGCTCTGCCTCTTTGTGACCTGGTTCCCTGAGGCTTAGCAGTCACAGGAGCTTAATCTGGTTTTCTGATTTTTGATTTACTCCAAGTTCCAGTATCTTTACTTTTATGCAAGTCTCCTAGGGGCTGTGCACTGGAGTGGATACATGCACAACCTCTCATCCTCTTTAGTTCAAGCATAAACTCAGACCAAAATAAAAGCCTAGCTTTTACAAAGCTCAGTTACTCTAGGAAAATGATGACAGAGTCACCAACTTATTAAAAATAAACAAAAACTAGCAGGGGGAGGCAACAGAAAAAAAAAAAAAAAAAGTGTGACTTGGGAATATAAACATATTTTGTCTCCTGTGAGCCTCTGGGATTCTGAGACCCAGTCTATAGCCTTTCTTCCAAATATTTGCAGAAAGGAACCAAATTCAGAAACCCACCACTCGTTTGGGAGAATGGGAAGTGGGGGATATCTTACTCCCCATTAACATTGTTATAATCTCAGTGAGGAATGAAATAGCTCCTGTACCTAGAGAAAAGGCCTCTGGGTAAAAAAGCCTGGAGCTATTTCACTCACACCTCATGAAAAAATAATACTATGCGCCATTACACATGCAAGTATTCCCAGCACCTGTCTTGTAACAAATGTATAATAGCTTTTTTCCTGAAAAGACAATGAAAGAATAAAAGATCCTATTAACAACATGAGACTAAACTTGAATATACAGCAGATACATATATACATTAAAAAAGTATATTCACTTATGTGCCATTTCCAGTCCCAGAAGCCCACTTAAATAACTATATGGATATCACTGGCCGGAGACATATTAACTTTACACAAATTATAATCCAGACGGATTATCTGCAGACATGATTTAGCTGACAATAAAATCGGTAGCAAATAAAATGGTCTACCTAGTATCTTATTAGGTCATCACTTTAGCTGGGTCCAGGGAAGATTATTTAATTCTTGACTATCATAAATGGAAAAGACAAATTTAAATATAAATAGTAAATATTTTGTAAATTGTCAAGCATTTTCAAGACAGTAATTACAATGAGGAAAGTCACTTTTAAATGAATGTCATTCAAGCTGATGTGGATTCTTTTTCTTCATGTGGTGATCATCCACTCATCTTGGTACACTTCCACTTTTAAGCCTTTTTCATTAGTCTGTTGGCTCTTTTTGTTTCTCTTCAATTCTATACAAAATGTAATTTTATGCACCATATACTTAGGTATTTTAATAATGTTCTGCAAAGCCAAGTAAATTATTAGTACCTCAGACAAATGCATACATTATGCATTGTATTTGATTCTTGTGCAAGTCCTCTAAACAAATTTTAGACAATCCTCTTTCCTCAATAATAGTGAAGTAAGCTAGTCCAATTAGTGTTACTGCGTATCACTACAATATTAATTTCCATTACCCACTCTTGCATGAGATGATATGGTGATGATACAAAATAGTATTACACAAAAATGTGTCATCTAGCTGAAAACCCTGTTAAATGTAATAGTACTGCCAGTGAGGAAAGGTTTATTGAATAACGCTATGGTAATTGTTTGAATCAAGGCCAAGATAATTTAAACGTTAAAAAAAAAAAAAAAAAAAAAAGATGAATTTATTTTCTATATTCTTCTCTCTCACAGTCCACTTGTGTGGGCTTTGCTTAAAGAAAGATAAACATCTACTCCAAAATGAGACTTAGTAATATTAGAGATAGTCAGAGCAAATTCATTCTAATAGATGTGAAAATGAAGATACTTCCTTACAACCTACATGGTATCTTAATTACCACTCACACAGAGATTCATCACAAAGTCAGTACAAAGACCATTTTCTTTAAAAGAAAATAATATCTTAATAATATTTTAAAATAAATGTAAACATTTGAAAGTTATACTTTTCTAAAAAAGTTCCAAATTTCAGATATAAGCACAAGGTTGACTTGAGTAGTAATTAAAGATGCAAGTAATTAATTATTGCTAGGAAGAGAGATTCAAAATGCATCAATGCAAGCTTTTGTAAATAATAGTTTGTAAGAAAAAGTATTCAGAAAAAAACCCCAAACTATTAATGTATCCAGTGGCAGAGTGATACAATTTCCCTAGTTGTTGAAATAATTTCCTCTTCCTTGGTTAACAGCAACCTGTTTATTAAACTCCTAGAAACAGCCAAAGTGTTCTGTCTCTGTTTGCTATTATGAATAACTTTAGCTGAAGATCCTATTGTTTTGCAATGCAGTCCTTAGCAAAACTAAGTATACTAATAAGGACTAATTAAGCTAATAAGTCTTTTTTTTATGCAGGTACTTTATCTAAGTGTTCTCAAGGTAGCAGGTACTTTGTTTCAAATATTCACCACAAATATTAGTAACGAAATAGATTACAAACCCATACATTTCTTCTTTTATAATTCTTCTTCTGCCTTTTACACAGAGTCCTTTATTTTCACAAAAGTAATTTAGACCTAAGTACTTTAACAAGTTAAGGCCAAACTACAAGATTAAGAGGTCCTGTAACTGAATCTTCATACCATGACATTACTAGTGAAGTAATGCTTTATTCTGCTAAAAAAACAATGGGGAATGAAAGAATGAATACTGCATGGATCATCTGGCTTATGGATCCTATGATCTATATTTCTAGATCATAAATTTGTGTAAAAGAATGTTTTTTTTCCCCTCTGATTAGCATCAGAAGTAAATATGCTATGCCTTAAGACATACCTTAATCAATAGTTGTTCTCCTTAGAGAAAACAAATCATAAGCATTGTTTGTTAGAGAGAAGTAACTACCATATGCAAAATTCCAATAAAGAGCATGGGCATACTTATGAAGAGAGGAGAAAAAAGATATTTTCTGTGTATCTTTCAGTTTGACTGAACCAAATAACGCTTACTGAATGTCAGACTCCCATCATAGAATCATAGAATCATAGAATGTTTTGGGTTGGAAGGGACCCCCAGAGCCCATCTAGTCCAACCCCCCTGCAGTGAGCAGGGACACCACTACCCAGATCAGGTTGCTCAGAGCCCCGTCCAACCTGGGCTTGAATGTTTCCAGGGATGGGGCCTCCACCACCTCTCTGGGCAACCCCTTCCAGTGCTTCACCACACTCACTGTAAAGAATTTTTTCCTTACATCTAATCTAAACCTACCCTGTTTCCTCCTGCCCTGGTAATCTACTGGCAGTGCCCTTGGAAGAACATGTAGGAGGATTACTTTTTGTTTAACTTCTCTGCTTAACCTTCACAGCATTTGCTTACTCTGTTGTCAGTAAGCTGCTGGAAGGATAGTTAAGTGCAGCATTAAGCAACTTTTCCTCAATCTCTGGGTAATTGCAGACAGGAGTGAGTAGATAATAAACTATGCTTCTTAAGCAGAAAAATAGACCAAAAAAAAAAAAAAAAAAAGATTGAGCAGAAATTAAAGATAATTAGCTGACAGGCAAAAGTCTCTTGTTTTGTTGCAGATTTCTTCAAGTGGACTGCATGTCTAATTTATTTGACACCCATAAATATAAACAGTTCCTATTATCGAGCCTCTTGCAGATTTAATTTATTATTTCTTTGTATGATAGTATCTCTTCAGAGCTTTTTATTGAGACCAGGTATCCAAGATGTTTTTTTCAAACTTGTGAGGAGACAATCCATAGGCTAATATTACCTACATACACAAAGTCAATAAATGGAAACATAGATGGAAATTGAAGTTAAATTAATTGTTCTAAATCTTATAATAGTCAGTGGCAAATTTATTAAGAGAATTTGAGATTTCTTAGCCATACTTCAAAGGCTTTAAATTGGGCAACAAGTCCTTTCCACTGGATAAATTTGTTAGCAAGGACAAAGGGCTCTGTAGCCCTTATTTTAGTGAGAACGGGATTTTTGCTTCAGTAAGGACTGCGGAATCAAGATGAAACAATGACTGTTAGGGAAAATTAAAGTGTTCACAAACTGAATTTTCCTGTTGATAAAGAAGTTATAAACTCAATTTAAATATCCAGGCATATGAAAATAAATTAATCATTCTGAAACTTCCGATTATTGTAGAGATTAGTGAAAAAATTGATTTACTGAAAGAAAACACAGACTGGAGTCAGAAAATCAAATGCCTTTGCAACACATCCTTACACATGGATTCACTCAAACATGGAAATCAATAATATCTTTTTCCTTCTACTTGCAGACTATTGACAATTTTGATTTGCATTGACTAATATTGTAAGAGAGTTCTGTTTAGTTGCACAGCTATGGAAGCTTGAAAATAGTTTGATAGAAGTTATTTGCCCTTGGTGAAATTCAGTGAAGGATTCAGAAGCTTGCATGTTTATAGCAAAAATTAATTTATGCTCATCTGCCAGAGACACAGGAAGCTGAAAATACACTTTTGTGGCATTTACCCATTTTAAAATACAATTTTGTTAGGAGACAACAGACTACTCAGCATAAACTTCTTGGAGATTTTTCATTTTCTCTTTAGTACAATTGCTAGTGTATATGTTTTTAACAAATTTCCTACTAGTTTGTGATGTTTGGCGTCTTAAGACTATTGTGCCATGTTTCTTTATGGAGGAAGATGCAGGAATTCCAGAATATCCACCATTCTCAATGGCAGCATGTTGTTTAAGAAATACTGAGATTATGGAGAGTCTGTTTTTAGCCCAGTCCTGGCAACGAGCAGATAGTGCAGAATCAGCACTTCAGCTCTGACATCAACCTAACATTCCAATGAGGCTTTACAGAAAACTGATGTTGCAGGTACGTAATCAGGTTTTAACTTGTCCTTGCAATGTTGCTAGCTCTCTTCTTATAGATTGCCTAATGGAAACTGAAACAGATATTAATGATGACTCATTCAAAATGTTATCCTAAACATTAACAAGATAATTAAGATTTAATATCACAGAAAGGGAGCATCGTTACTTATTACCCCGCTTTCATGCCTCTGAAGGAGAGATGTAAGCATAAAAATAAGATTATTCATTTTAGATAGACTCTGGTTTCTTTGTTTATAAATTGCAATAGAAAACATACTCTTCATTTCTGTTATTTGCCTACCATTTCACTTTGTTTTGTACCAACAACCTGCTGAGTAAGTACTTATTTCATTTGAACTGAAAGGCCAGTTGAACATGATAAAACTGCATGCACAGAAAAACATGGTAAAACTTTGATTCACTCTGGAACATTATCTGAAGTCTGTTTGAACTGAGTAAACGGTGACTTGCCATAAGTATGAATCCATTTTTTACAGCAGAAGAACATGGCCAATATGAATCCCCAAAAAACAGTGACATGGATTATGTGGACCAGGAGTGCATTTCTTAGATCAACTTAATGAAGAACCTACCTAGTAAATACTCCCTTATGTAAATCATGCAGTATATTAATTGCCAAAATAAATCTCCAAACTACCAACAGTAACTGAATAGTTCGTGTTTCAGATGGTGACTTGTAACATCTACTGTCAACCCCCCGACATTTTGCTTAAACTAATGCAGTAACAGAGTGTGAAATTAAAGAAATATTCTTCAATTACTGTAGCTAATAATAAACAAAGAGTATCAGGACAACATCCTGATCTTCACATCTTCACAGTTTTTTGCTGGACAGTTTTCTCTGCTTAGTAGTGACAGTGCTGCCAGCACAAATTCAGGGTCCTGCTACATCCTGGGTAGAAGCGAATCCATCTCCTTTAAGTGGCTGCCTATGTGGATGGGCTGACCTAGAGCAATAGATTCCACCCAGTGAGCAACACAATAACGCGCCTGCTCAAAGGGCGCTGCTCTAGGGAAGGTTGTGTGTCACACCACTAAGTACAGCTGTCAGCAAGTACATAAGTGCAGAGAGGAAACGATGAAAAGGCAAATAAAATAATTAAAGGTATTCTGTATGACTTGACGACAAAATACACGGCTTTTCTGTGATACCTCCATAGCTATTTATACTGATAGATTCTGACATGATCAAAGGCTCTGTATTTTTAAAATGGCAAGAAAAATCTAGGGTGTCTTTGTCCAGCCATTGTCATAGTTCTGACAGCTACCCTCCTCAGTAAGAAAGTCAGAAATTAGCTCAATGAAACTATAAAACAAACTACCATTTACAGTAATAGAATTAGTACATTGATGCATAGATGTGTATCTAAACATTTTAAATTAATTTATAATGTCACTATCCAGCAGTTTCAATACAAGTTCATGTCTCTCTTTTTCATCATAATATTATATAGCATAAGATTCTTTCAGATGTTCAGCTATTTAGTATTGCAGCAATTGGTAAATATCTTCCTATGCATTTCAATTTAAATTCAGTATCACACAGTGTTATATCTGAAGATATTAAAAAATTGCATAAGCACAGGGAAAAAAAAAAAAGAGTAAAGAATGGATCTTCTAATGTTCTAATTTTTGTATCATCTAGTGTAGATGTATCCTGAATTTCATTTTAAATTGTCGTGAAAGTCTCTTGGCTACAATGACATGTATATTACAGTTTTGACACAAGCCAGTCTGAAAAAAGTCTGAAAAATAATTTTGCTCTTAAATTAGATATTCTAGCATTCTTAAATCTAAATCACTTCACTCTTCTTTTGTTGCTTTGCTTTCACTATGCATAATAGTCTAAGTTTTTTGAGACTTAGTAAAATACATATTGTAGACATTACACAAAACTCAGAAAGTTTATTGTTTAAAATATTTGTTATGGAGATCCATATCTCAAAAAAAAAAAAAAAAACCAAATTGGATTAAACTATGAACGAGAAAAAACTAGGTTGCCTCTGAGTCTCTATAAGAGAACGGAATGTAACATGGAGAAAGACACAGGGAAAGTTGTATTGCCACATAGTTAGAAAAATTAATGATAGGAGCTAGTTACAGAGCTGCAGTTTTTTCTGACTGCTAGGAACACCTGAAAGACTTTATCTGCCTGTGGTGATACTAGAATTCTCAGAGTACATTTCTGCTGACCTAGAAAGGAAAGCCAGCATCACCTGCTTCTTCAAGCCTATTTTTCTCTCTGCACTCCAACCACAACATACTCCTTCTGGAAGTTCTGATTCTCATGTCGTCATTTTCATCCCATTTAAAATGTGTTTTATTGTCAGTGTTACCAACCTCAATATTCTGTCTGCTTGAGTGGTAGCCCTCAAGGCATGAGGAAGCAACCTGTAAATGCACTGTTCTTGCATTAGGATCTGTTTTACTAATCAAGTTCAACCCAAAATAACACAGTAGCTACAGATGTACAGTCGTCACTTTCACTCAATTACTCTCACAGTTAGAAGGTAATTATTATTACAATCATTTAATAATAAGTAATTAATGCCAGGGTCCATAATTTTCCATGAGCCATAGTGTGCTACATAAACGCTATGCTTAGGTGAACAGTTATTGTGAAAGCATATGATGGTCCAAACTACGTGCATACTTAATGCAAATCTTCAGCTGGTGTAAATGAGAATAGTTCTATGTCTCTAAAAGAATAATAAGCTAGATCAAAAATAAGCCTGAAGGAAGAGATGCTGATCTTCTGCTTTGGTGCTGAAGACAGGATTTTGAAAATACCTTCTGTTGTCAAATCCTGGAAACACCTACCTTGCATCAGCACCTCCACTTTGGACCCTGTAACTGCCTGGGCATCTCAATTAGTTCATGTGCAGAAGTAGGAGGCCCTGCCAGGGAATATCTCCTGGCAATTCAGGTTTTCTTTCCACTTTGAAGAGCTCAAAGTCTGTCTAAGGATGTCAACAATGGCAGTAGGAATTGTGTAGGGTGCCCCAATGCCACTGCCGAGGTCAAACCTGTCAGAACACTAAATTGTAAATCTAACTGTAGGCTTTGCCACTAAGTGTCCTGCAAGACATGTAGAAGCTTGGCTATTGGGCACATTAATTCACAACCATAGGAAAAATTTCATCTTTAAATCTGAATGCAGATCAAAGACCACATTGTATGGCCTTTTGCCATGGTTTCATGTCCAAACGCTGGTGGACCTGCAGACCTAGAAACCAAGTTATATGCCACTGGAAAAAAATGGGATCCTAAGCTCCCAAATGAAAAAGCATTTCATTCAAGTCCGGAGTTCCAAATAAAAGATTTATTTATGTATGGAAAAGAGCTTTTTGGCACAAGTGGGTACATTTACCTCACATGAAAATACAGATGGAAAAGGCAGCATTTTCATATATGCAGACATCTTTCTATAGAATCTTGGGGTCGCTTTTGA
The DNA here is from genome assembly GCA_000699545.1 of Podiceps cristatus. NCBI lineage: Eukaryota > Metazoa > Chordata > Aves > Podicipediformes > Podicipedidae > Podiceps > Podiceps cristatus. Next base: position 27,796 of record KL265404.1, read on the forward strand.
CCAGACAATATCTCCACAAAGAGATTTACAAAAGACATAAACACGTTATGTTCACTGGCACACCTCCTGTCCAAATGCAAGTCCTCCAGCCTGCCACTTAGTTGCTACCTAGACTTGGAGGTATACATAATCCTTAGGCATTCAGTAGGTTTAGATGTATCCACCACATTCAGCACAAACAATTAAAGCCATTTCTACAAAGAATATTAACAAAACTTTTTTTGTGAATTGCAGAGGAAAGATGTGAAAAAAAGGGGTAAAGCCTTCTGTAAGTTCCACTGTGGTGTGACCAGGCTTGAAGGAACCATGACAGGCCCCAAAGGGAGAGAAGGTTGCCATGGTCCTGCAGGATGAAAGATGAAATCCTTGTCGTCTCAGACAGGATAAGTGGCTTGACAGAATCTGATAGTCTGTTCAGGATGTCTATTTTAACACTCTTGTCACAGCCTCCATCAGTGTTCATATATTTTATACAAAAATCATTGACTTCAGAAACCCAGTCCTGGGAGCTGGGACTGGAATCACGTTTTTCAGTTTTGCAGTCTTTCTAGTTCTGCTTTTCTATCTGTGCAGTGATCCATTTTCAGAAGAAAAAGAGAAAAAAGATTGTAAACCATATATCCTATCTTTGTGGAGAAGTCTTTAGTCTTTTCAGTTTATTAAGTAAGATCATACCTCATCATTTTCCCATTCCAACAAATATTTAAATAGTTCATACAAGTACGGCAGAGAAAGATGAAAAGAGATTGAGAAAATCTTTAGTCAGAATATCTCTATAGCCCAGTACTTGATGCAATCTTGTAGGAAACATACATTCAAGTTTCATCAAGCACTAAAAATATCTAAAGAAAGATTCCTCATACAGTGAATGGTTCTTTAATCAGTAAATTGTTAGATAAAATTTGCAGAACCTTGTTATTCTGTATTTTGTGTGAAGAGACTGGCTAGAATCCCTGTTTTCAGGACATGTTCACCTATGAATCCAGTGAGAGGGACAATACTCTTGCAAAGGTGAGACTTAAATGACACTGCACTCAGTACTGAATGCAATCCCAAGCTAAATAGGAGTCTGTAAATTCACCGGGTTTGTTGCTCCTCTCTCATCTTTCCCCAAGTAAGCCTGTGCACTCAAGCAACTCAGGAGAAAATGCCAACTGCGCAATAAGCTATTAAATAAATAAATAAAGTTCTTAGTGTTGTCTCTGGTAAATCACAGTATTTAAAAACTACTCCTTCTTCCTTCTGGGACATAGGTAATATGCTAAATATTTGTGGAATAAGGATTCTTTAAGTGAACCGTTGTCTCTTTATACAGCTAGCTTTATAACTATTAAGAATATTTGCCACAGTAGATTTCCATGTTTCATTGTAGTGTTGGAATGTGCATATATCTCCGTATATTTATGATATGTACTAAAATTGGTAGAAGTTACTATTAAAAAAAAAAAAAAACACAAAAAAAGAAAGTATTAGCTGCACATTCATAATGTGATGAAGGCACTCACGTTTCTCTGATTAACTAGAAAGATTATCAAACCTAGAAGAACTGAAAAGGTAGTTAAAATGAAAAAGAAGGATTTTTTTTCTTTCCTTCCATCGGTAATAATTATTTATTCTGAGCAGAACCAAGAAATAAGCAAAATTAAATTAAATGCAAAAGTCAAATTCACTTTATCTTCCTGCCATCTTACTATATGCAGATTACAAGCATACTGTAAAGAAAAAATAGTAATATATAATTGGGAGACAGAATTCACTGCAGTCACTTTACAGCTGCATAGTGATAAGTTGTACTTTAAGTCAGCCAATTATAGAAAAAAAAAAAATAATCAGAAGTTACCATTACTTACAAAACACTTAATTGTCCACATTAACGGTTTTGTGGTTTACTGCAATGAATAAAATCCATGCGATTTCATTTAGGAGTAATGTCCATAGAAAAGTCTTATGCCAAAGACCACAGATTTGAAAGACTGAGGTCAGCCTTCCAGGAACAGCCTTATGCCATTCTTAGATGAAAAAGAATACAATTAATTGGTTTCTGTAGTACTCAGTTTTGATTTGCACATTTTTGTTAGTAAAATAGCTGATTACTTCAACATATTTTCTTCCTATATATCCCCAGAAAAAGCATATGAAAGAAATCATACATGATAAGGTGAATTTTCCATATTTTCCACATTACCTAATATGAATTAACCGCCAACATGGGTAAACATGGACAAAAAAGCTTAATGTAAAATATGTTAAGCAAAAAAGAAACAAACACTACAACTGTTTATTCAAATGGAGAACTAGAAAATCTCAAAAAAAAATTCTGAAATATGTGGAATTACAGTAATATACCCAGAAAACTGTAGAGGCCCAAAGTATGATTTTAACGTGCCTGCCTCAGTCATTTGATACATAACAGTATCCGTCGGGCAAATTTTGAAGCACATGTCATTTTACATCCTGTCTTAGGAAAATTTGAATGCAATAAACATATTTTGTGATCACAAATATGAACAGGGATTCTGCAGTTCTGATAGTTAGCTTATTGATAGAAAGGCAAGCATAAATCAGAACGTTGTGTGGCTGATAAGCTACAAGGGGATTTTTGGGGGAAGGGTTCTGTTCAACAGCAATGGAAGAATGGATCCCCTAAGAGAATTAATAGGGGACTACATGGAGACTTTTCTGGGTGATTTTTCTAATGTTTGTAAAATCAAATGATTTTGAAATAAAATCTAACCACATATAAAGACATGGAAGATTGATTATGAGGTTAACACAGCTATTCTCCAGGCTTCATTTTGCTAATACCCAAACTCCATGAAATTGGAAGACAGACTGTGTTCCAGCTCTGCCTCATTAACGAGTTGTGAATAAACACCTTGATATCTGTATGTTTTAATCTGATAAAAAGTAAAAATTTATTGACACTCATGTTGATTGTGCTCTAGGCTCTCTCTTTCATGTTTCCATTCCTTTCTGAAGGATTTTTCCCCATTTTTTTCCTTTTTAGCCTTTATTATCAAAACACATTATTTGTTCTTTGCTCTTGGGCAGAAGGACTCCTTGAAGTTGGAATCAAGAATAAAGACAAATCAGAATTAGAAATAAGGCATGATATTTTAATTACAGTTTTTCAAACAGCGAGGGTATTACTAAAACCAGATTTTTCTTAATAACTGTACTGTATACTTGATTATCAAACTTAAAGCAAACTTTATATTCAAACTTAAGCAAAATTAATATTCTACAATTTTTCTAAAAGATGGACAAGCCTTGGCTACTTTACTTAAATATTAAGTCAGTTCAAGGAACTCCCACAAGTTTTGTTATGATGTTACGATAAAAACAGATGAAACAACTTTTTTTTTTCTTTTTAATTTACTTTTTTTTTTTTTTTTTCTTCCCTGGTCTTAAAAGCTCAGTGCTGATTCTCAACCTACTGTCTGGTCATAACTTCTCGCACTCATTCTTCACTAATCCATTTTCATAAGATTTTCTCAAGCATTTGACAAAATACAGAATAACACTAATTGAATGTACATATCCAAATTAAACAGTTCTGGTGCAGAAGCTGGCCTTTTTATTGGTTAGCAATAGTCCCTTATTCATTGGATTGAAGTTAATTCCTTGGTGCTTCATTTTTCTCTTATCTTGAAATGGAGTTGTCTTAGTTAACTTCCTTGTGGCTAAGCCTGTCCTTCTTATATCCAGAAGAATTGTGACATATCTTGGCAGCCTGAGCAGTAGTGTCAAGCACCGAACGAGCAAGCATTCAGTGCTTAGCCATGCATAGTCATGGAGCCGTGGCCTCAGGATTGTTGCACGGTGGCTAGGCACCGAAGAGGAACTTGCATTGTTATTTCCCTTTTCAAACTACATCTCCAAATCTGCCCATCCATGGTCACTTTGCATAGGGATGAAGGCACAGTTTAGCCAGCTTAAATTCAAGTAATTACTGAAAACACAGGAGGTTCTGAAAGACCTCTATGAAAAGAGACACAGACTCCTTCAGAGGATTAATGAATCATCCTCTGGAAGTGGATTTTTCTTCATTGAGAAAAACTGGGTAATTTTAGCCCTAATTTCAGTGCTTCAAGTAGCTGCCTTAAATTAGATGGATTGTATCTGTTGGAACAAGTCCAGAAGAGGGTCACTAAGATGATCAGAGAGCTGAGGCACCTCTCCTATGAAGACCGGCTGAGAGAGCTGGGGTTGTTCAGCCTGGAGAAGAGAAGGCTGCGGGGAGACCTTATAGCAGCCTTCCATTCCCTAAAGGGGACCTACAAAAAAGCTGGAGAGGGACATCTGACAAGGGACTGTAGTGATAGGACAAGGGGTAATGTCTTTAACCAGAAAGAGGGTAGATTTAGATTAGATAGAAGGAAGAAAATGGCACTGGAAGAGGTTGCCCAGAGAAGTTGTGGCTGCCCCATCCCTGGAAGTGTTCAAGGCCAGGCTGGATGGGGCTTTGAGCAACTCAGTCTAGTGGAAGGTGTCGGTCTGGTGGAAGGTGTCCCTGCCCATGGCAGGGAGGTTGAAACTAGCTGATCTTACAGTCCCTTCCAACCCAAACCATGCTATGATTCTGTGAAATCCAGGCATAAATTCACACTAGAAGTATGCTGGGGCTCCTGTTAGAGATACATAGGAGTAAGGCAAGAGGCAAAAAATAGGTTCATACTGCATTATTAGGACCAAGGAATTGCAGAGGAGAGGGAGACATAAGATAGAATTGTATGGGAAAGTATTTTAGGCATGTAAGTACTGTAAATATTTAAAAAGTAACAGTTTTCAGTGAACAAATTAATTTTTAAGAGAAAGGCATTTTATGTTTGCAAGTTTTCCCTGCTTTTTACTGTGCAAACAAATATGACTTCTGCCTTTTTGAAACACCAAGGAAACACTGACTATCCCTATGTTACAATGGAAGTCACAGAAGACAGACACGGAAAATCTCAAATGGTGACATGAATTCTGAGACCAGCAGCATACTTGGTGTTAACTGAGACCACTGTAACATGTCAAACTCAATGTCCTTTGCACAAAAGTGGAGATTATTCCTTTTTTAAGTAAGGAGTCCTCACAAACCCCATAAATATTTAGGAGTAGATTTTTATTCTTCCTGGTTTTAATTTAAACAAACTCAGTCATAATATGAGAAGAAAATAATTGAACACTCTCACATCCTCTATATTTATTCAGATTTGTTGCTAAGGATCAAATTCTGTCCTGATGTGCATCTCAGGAAAAAATCAGTATCCAAAGACTTACAAAAGCATAGTTTCTGACATTAATTTTTCTCTAACCCTAACTTACTTCCTAAAGAAATTGCTACCTTCTGATAGATTTGTAGAGATTTCTATCACCAGGTGGCACACAAATGCAGTTAACCTTAAATCAGTGACAATATCAAAACAAAAGATATCATGCAACACTTCAGTGTCTTTCTACATAGAACAAGTTTGACAATGGTGTGTTTCTCAGTTTACCTTCTATCAACAGCAAGAAAAAAAAAAAAAACAGAAGTCAAGAAGGTTACACAGATGTTATACTCTACATGACAGGGGTTCTTCAACGCCGGTCTATACATCTGGTTTACCAATCATTCCTCTCAGGGAACATGCAGGAGAATAACACAGTTTCTTTTAACCTAGAAACCGAGGTCTACTTATGAAGGAGTTAGAGCAGATAGATCACAATTCATCCCAGAATAAAGTCAGGACATGACTGGAACATGTAGCCTAACCCATGAAATGGGATTCACTGTTGCATTGCTTCTCAACTTTGAAATAGTCAGAGAGAGACAGATCTCTTCTTGATGCAAGAGTTGAAATATCTGGGTCCATGTTTCTGGTAAGTCTAGAAATATCCTTGGGCAAACTTCATAGGCTTCCTTGCAATTTACACCAAGGAAAATATGGACTCAATGGACTTTTCATGCCACAGGTGATAACTGCTGAAAAGTCAATAACATTTGCTCATGAAGATTTGATAAGTAAATTCATTAACATTTCTGAGAGTAGGAGGACAGAAGTCCACAAAACTATGTATTTCAGACCAGAATAACTCCAAATCAATTCCTTTTTTTTTTTTTTTTTTTTTTTTTTTTTTTTTATTGTGCTGGATAGAAAATACATAACTGTAGGGTAAAAGAAACTGGACCACCATTAAACTGCACAGCTTCTTGCTATCACACGTATGTTTATATATTGCAAATCTTTAATGTATTAAAGTTA